>JBBDGP010001229.1:2567500-2633902 GCA_037952835.1 Lithobates septentrionalis | reverse complement strand
CTACTTTACGAACGCTAAATTTAACGGCTTGGCTATTGAAACCCACATTCTGAAGAAGCGTGGGCTTTCCAGGTCGGTTAGCTTAACTTTAATTAATGCAAGGAAACCAGGTTCCAGAGCTGTATATTATAGAGTTTGGAAAGCTTACGTTTCCTGGTGTGAATCCAAGGGTTGGCACCCTCTGAGATATATTATAGGCAGAATTCTTGCCTTTCTACAATTGGGCATAGAGATGAAGTTGGCCCTATGTCAGGAGAGTACTTACCGAGGCCGAGATGCCAAGAGCGGTTCGCCTTTGCAACTACGCGCACCCCGCCCCCTGGAGGTGATACAGGGAATAGGTGGCGCTAAGGAGCACAGGCCACCAGCAGGTATGGAGTTCCTGAAGGAAGACTGTAGAGCTGGAGCAAGGTTTGCAGGGGTTTGAAGAACTGGCTCGGGGTCCGATGCCAGGTGAGGTAGGTTATTTCGAGTCACCGGCAAGGATCAGGAGCAAGAGGAGGTAGGCAAATCCGTTAACAGGCCAAGGGTTAAACACTTGTAGCAGGCAGAGCAAAGTCCGTTAAACAGGCCGAGGGTCAAATTCGGGAAAATGGTAGCGTAGTAAGGAACAGTCCGGATCACAACAGGTAATCAAATACAGTAACAGGAAGCAGGAACCAACGGGAAGCTGACGACAATCCAGCAACCCGTTTGGATGCCAGAGCTGTTTTAAATAGCCCTGCCAGAGCGTCACGACGGCGTGCGCGGGTCACCGCGCGCACACGCATGCGTTGCTCCATCGGGCTGCGCGCGCATCAGAGCACCAATCCTCCCGCGCACACGCACAGGACCATGGCAGATGCGGCTGGAAAAAACCCTTCTGAAACCACCAAGTACTATTAAGGGTCAAGTCTCAGTCTTATAGGTTTTATTTCAAAGACCGCTTGCTACACATTCTTTAGTCCGGGGTTTTATGCAAGGGGTGATGCAAATTAATCCGCCAGTTAATTCACCTTTAACCCCTTGGGACTTGAATTTAGTCTTGTCAGTGTTACAAAAACCACCATTTGAACCATTACAACATGTTCCCTTAGTCCTTCTGACTAGGAAGCTGATCTTTTTGGTTGCTATATCCTCAGTAAGGAGGGTTTCAGAATTGGCTACTCCTTTCTTGTAAAGAGCCATATTTGATTATTCATTAAGACAGAGTGGTGTTACGCCCTCGTCCAGGTTTTTTGCCAAAAGTGGTTTCAGGCCAGGGGCGGACTGAAAATTCAGTCATTCGGACGCCGACTGAGGGCCCACGGCCAGTAGGGGTCCCGTGAGAAGCTCCGAATCTGGGATCCATAGCGCCGAGTCTCTTATCGGATGCTGTGGCTTTGTGTAAATAGAAGAGAGAGAATCACTCGCTATTCTCTAATTGGGGGGGGGGGGGGCTTCCGCCTTCAATCCACACCCCTCGTCTCTCATTGACTCCAGAGAAGCTGAATTTGTGGCGCCAAATCCGAGTCCTGAGCTGGAGAGGAGCTAGCTGGAGGAAGGATGGGAAATGTTAGCGCTGACAATTAGTGCACATTGGACACTGAACTGAACTGAGCTGAGTGAGGAAGGGAGGGGGAGAATGTCGACCCAGCAGCCTGGACATTGTCACTGCTCATATAAGACACTCCTCGGGTCAATGGACAAGTGAGGAGCGGGTAGCGAGCATGCAGAGGAATGTCCAGAAAGGAGAAACTCGATCTCTTCCATGCTTGTGTGTGTCAGGCAACACCCGAGCCTCCCTCTCCCCTCCCCTCCCGGGGGACAACAGGGCAAGCAGGACAACACAGTAGCTATCATTGCTACCCATAAAGTAGTCTCTGGAGCTCCCCCAAGGCAAGATAACAGGATGGATGACAGACTGCATTCTTCTCCTGTGAGTCATGATTGTTCTGCCTTCCACAATGTATAAATATGTGCTTTAAACTTGTCCTGTACCTCAGCAGGACAGGTATAGTGAAAGTAAAATTCTTGAATATGTTAAGAATATACTGGGACTTTTCAGGTACTACATACATAGATGCATTTTCACAAAATAATTCTTTTTAATATATGTGTATGTAGAATATCTCTGTAGCACCGGAAAAGTCCCAGTATATTTCTAACATATTCATGAATTTGAGCAATAACAGCAAAGGATGTAGTTCCACAATACAGCCCATGAGGAAATTAAGATAAAGTCCATTCTTGCAGTGTGTGTGTGTGTGTGTGTGTGTGTGTGTGTGTGTGTGTGTGTGTGTGTGTGTGTGTGTGTGTGTGTGTGTGTGTGTGTCTCTTTCACCTACCTGTTTTCATGCTCCAGCCAGCTGCACTGCTCTCTTCCTCCACTAAAACCCCCGCCTCATCACATACCATTAAGTAACATTAACCCTGTATGGTATGATGAGGGGGGCTGGAGTGTCATCTGCACATGCACCGCCGCGTGGGCAAGCCTGTACACGTTTGGTCATTTTCGAACATGCAGGCGCATGCGCAGTGACATAATGGCACCGGGCGGCACCATTTTTAAATGTAAGGCAGCAGTGGCACTTTGTGAGGTCTCAGCAGTGGTGCACACCTCTCATCACAGCTTAGTAAGACCCCCTCCACAGCCTCTGACCCCTGTACCATGTCCGCAGCCTCTGACCCCTGTACCATGTCCGCAGCCTTGGGTCCATGACTCTGGGAGAGTATGGGCCCCTGTAGCGGTTTCCGAAGCATCCACTTCTAATACAAATGGTAGGGTCGGATCAGGGTGTCGTAAGATTGGTGGGGATGTAAACAAGGTTATTAGCTTGGTAAAAGCTTCCTGTGCTTGCTGTGACCATTGGAAACTGTTGTGTTGGCGTGTGAGCTGAGTGATGGATGCCACAATGATGAAAAGCCAACAATAAATCTCCTATAAAAGTTAGCGAACCTTTTGAATCGTTGTACCCCCTTTTTGTCTGACAGGGCTGACCATTCTTGGATTGCCTTGACTTTTTGTGGGTCCATTGCAACCCCGTTGGTAGAGATGATAAATCCCAGGAACTGCGCAACAGTCTTCTCAAACTCGCATTTCTCAGCTTTTAGGTACAGTTTATGATTTCTGAGTATTGAGGACCTTTTTAACATGGACTAGATGCAGCTCAATGGTAGCAGAAAAAAAATGAGAATGTTGTCCAGGTAGACGGCTAGGAAGTCGTCAAGGTATTCTCGAAAAATATCATTGACCAGGTATTGAAAAGTGGCCAGGGCATAGCCCAAACGGCATCACCAGGTACTCGTAATGCCCAAACCTGGACCTGAAAGCGATCTTCCGCTCATCCCCGGCCCGAATCCTGATGAGGTTGTAGACACCCTGAAGATCCAGTTTAGAGAAGATTTGGGCCAACCGGAACCGTTGGAAGAGCTCGGGAATGAGTGGTAACGGATATCCGTTGTTCACGGTTATGTTGTTTAATTGCCTGTAGTCCACACACGGCCTTAAGAACCCATCTTTCTTTTCTACGAAAAAGATACCAGCTCTGGCTGGTGAATAGGAAGTGCAGATGAAGCCCTTTTCCAAATTTTCCTCAATGTAATCTTTAAGAGCTTTTAGCTCGGTTTCTGACAACAGGAAGATGCAGCCAAAAGGGACTTCGGAACCAGGTAGGAGGTCAATAGGGCAATTATAAGGCTAGTGAGGTGGTAAGCAAACAGCCTTTTGTTTATCAAACACATCCCGGAATCCAAGGTATACTGAGGGAACATGTTGAAGGTTGTCAAGCACAGGTGTGATAGCTGAGCAGATACTAGGAGCCGGGATGAAACAGTGCTGGGAGCAGTATTGAGAGGAGAAGAACATTTCCTTAGTATTCCAGTTAATTTGAGGTTCATGTGCCTGGAGTCAGGGCAGCCCTAGAATTATAGGGAAAATAGGTGAATGGATGAGGTCAAAACACAAACTCCTGATGGCCTGAGTCCGTGGTAGTGAGGATGGGTTTGGTTTCCCGGGTGATGGGTCCAGAACGAGGGAGCGACCCATCGGCCAAGTGTATCAGGAGGCTTTGTGCTTTAGTCTGAAGATGAATGTGTATGTTTTGGGCCAGCGAGATATCTAGGAAGCAACTACAAGCTCCGGAATCAATTATAGCCGGCAGGTGGGTTTCCTTTTCCGGTAGCTGTAGAGAGAAAAAGGAGGATAACAAGTCTTAGGCACACCAATGGTTTGATAATTTACAGTGTTTTGTGGGCAAGACTTACTAGGTCTCACTGGGCAGCTGCGAAGGAAATGACCAGAACCTCCACAGTACAGGCACAGGTTGGATTGGCGTCTACGTTGCCTTTCTTCGGGGGTCTGAGGAGCACGGACCAGTCTGAGTTGCATAGGCTTGACATCAGGAGCCGAGGTAGCGGCAGCAGCCGGAGCAGGAGGATGAATAGGCATTGCCCTGGAGAGCGTCCAACTGGGTCACGCCCCCTGGAAGCGTTCTGAGCGCGGCTCCCGCAAACGCCTATCCAGCTTGGTGGCTGATTGAATCAATTCTGCTAGAATAAGCCAGGAATAATTTCCTGGCTAATTCCTCCTTAAGGACCTCAGACAGGCCTTGACAATACTGGTATTGTAAGGCAGGCTCATTCCAGCCAGTGTCAGCTGCCCACTTACGGAATTCCACAGTATAGTACTCTATTGGCCTTCTCCCTTGAAACAAACTATGTAAAATTGCTTCAGCAGTGGCTGTGCGCTGCGGATCATCATAAAGTTGTGCCATGCTCTCAAAGAAGGAATCGATTGAGTTCAACACAGGGCTCCTTTGTTTCATCAGACTGAGCCCAAGCTTGTGGTTTCTCAGCTAGAAGGGAGATAACAAACCCCACTTTTACTGCTTCAGAAAAATTAGTCCTGGGCTGAAGGGCTAAGTAAAGAGAGCAGGCGTTCTTAAAGGCTCTGTATTTTTTGCAATCCCCTGAGAAGCGCTCCGGCGTAAGGACCGTGGGCTCAGGGAGCGTCATTACTACGGTTGGGTTTGTGGTGGTCTGAGAGGCAGAGGCCCCACTAGTAGGTGCGGGAGCTGTGGCTGCAGGTAAAGGTGGTCCAGAGAGTTGCTGAAGGCAGCTATCAATTTGGGTATAGCCTTCTTGCAGTTTTTGGACTGCTTCGGTGAGGGCTGAGACCTGCTGGCACAAGATCTCTGGAGGGGAACGCGCTCTGTCAGCCTCTAACATCTGGCTGGTATGTACTGTCGGGAGAGTACTTACTGAGGCCGAGATGCTGAGAGCAGTTCGCCCTGCAACTACGTGCACCCCGCCCCCTAGAGATGATACAGGGAATGGGTGGCGTAAGGAGCACAGGCCACCAGCAGGCATGGAGTTCCTGAAGGAAGACTGCAGAGCTGGAGCAAGGTTTTCAGGGGTTTGAAGAACTAGCTGAGGGTCCGATGCCAGGTGTGGTAGGCAAATCCGTTAACAGGCCGAGGATTAAACACTTGTAGCAGGCAAAGCAAAGTCCGTTAAACAGGCCGAGGGTCAAATCTGGGAGAATGGTAGCGTAGTAAGGAACAGTCCGGGTCACAACAGGGAATCAAATACAGTAACAGGAAGAAGGAACCAACGGGAAGCTGATGACAAACCAGCAACCCGTTTGGACGCCAGAGCTGTTTTAAAATAGCCCCGCCAGAGCGTCACGATGGGCATCGGAGCGCCAATCTACCGCGCACACACAGGACCATGGCGGATGCGGCTGGAAAAAACCCTTCTCTGACACCCTAAGTACTATTGGTACTATTTGTTGCTATCATAATTGGCTGCTCTTTCTATGTAAAGAGCCATATTTGATTATTCATGAGGACAGAGTGGTGTTACGCCCTCGTCCAGGCTTTTTGCCAAAAGTGGTTTCAGGCCAGGGGCGGACTGACCATTTGGTCATTCGGACGCCGACTGAGGGCCCACGGCCAGTAGGGGGCCCGTGAGAAGCTCCAAATCTAGGATCCATAGCCCCGAGTCCCTTATCAGATGCTGTGACTGTGTAAATAGAAGAGAGAATCACTCACTATTCTCTAATTGGGGGGGGGGGGCGCTTCTGCCTTCAATCCACACCCCTCGTCTCTCATTGGCTCCAGAGAAGCTGAATTTGTGGCGCCAAATCTGAGTCCTGAGCAGGAGAGGAGCTAGCAGGAGGAAGGATGGGAAATGTCAGCGCTGACAATTAGTGCACATTGGACACTGAACTGAACTGAGCGAGGAAGGGAGGGGGAGAATGTCGACCCAGCAGCCTGGACATTGTCACTGCTCATATAAGACACTCCTTGGGTCAATGGACAAGTGAGGAGCGGGTAGCGAGCATGCAGAGGAATGTCCAGAAAGGAGAAACTCGATCTCTTCCATGCTTGTGTGTGTCAGGCAACACCCGAGCCTCCCTCTCCCCTCCCGGGGGACAACAGGGCAAGCAGGACAACACAGTAGCTATCATTGCTACCCATAAAGTAGTCATCTGAGCTCCCCCAAGGCAAGATAACAGGGTGGATGACAGACTGCATTCTTCTCCTGTGAGTCATGATTGTTCTGCCTTCCACAATGTATAAATTTGTGCTTTAAACTTGTCCTGTACCTCAGCAGGACAGGTATAGTGAAAGTAAAATTCTTGAATATGTTAAGAATATACTGGGACTTTTCAGGTACTACATACATAGATGCATTTTCACAAAATAATTCTTTTTAATATATGTGTATGTAGAATATCTCTGTAGCACCGGAAAAGTCCCAGTATATTTCTAACATATTCATGAATTTGAGCAATAACAGCAAAGGATGTGGTGCCACAATACAGCCAATCTCCAGGAAATTAAGATAAAGTCCATTCTTGGTGTGTGTGTGTGTGTGTCTTTCACCTACCTGTTTTCATGCTCCAGCCAGCTGCACTGCTCTCTTCCTCAACTAAAACCCCTGCCTCATCACATGGCATAAAGTAACATTAACCCTGTATGGTATGATGAGGAGGCTGGAGTGTCATCTGCACATGCACCGCTGCGCGGGCAAGCCCATACACGTTCGGTCATTTTCGAACATGCATGCGCAGTGACATAATGGCACCGGACGGCACCATTTTTAAATGTAAGGCAGCAGCGCACACCTCTCATCACAGCCTAGTAAGACCCCTTCGAAGCCTCTGACCCCTGTACCATGGCCGCAGCCTTTGCAGTGTGTGAATATCTCTCCCTCTCCCTCTCTCCCCCTCCCTCCCCCTCCCTCCCTCTCTCTCTCCCTCTCTCCCTCCCTCTCTCCCTCCCTCCCCCTCCCTCCCTCTCTCCCTCCCCCTCCCTCCCCCTCCCCTCCCTCCCTCTCTCCCTCCCTCCCTCCCTCTCTCCCTCCCTCTCTCTCTCTCTCTCTCCGAGTTGTCAGTCCGTCCCTGTTTCAGGCTTTCATCTGAATGAAGATATTGTACTGCCATCGTTTTTCCCAAAACCATGTTCCAGGGAAGAAAAGTCACTACATTGTCTTGATGTAGTGAGAGCAGTGAAAATCTAGTTAAACAAAACTGCTCGGATTCGTAAGACTGATGTCTTACTTATTCTGCCAGAGGGTCCTAAAAAAGTACAGGCAACTTCGAAATCCACTGTTGCTAAGTGCATTCGGCAAGTTATAATTCAAACTTATGATTTAAGGGGTAAAGGCCTCCTTTGCTCAGATCTACAAGGCCGCAGCTTGGTCTTCGGTCGATACATTCACAAAATTTTACCAAGTGGATGTAAGAAGGAATGAGGATATCGCCTTCGGGCGCAGTGTGCTACAGGCAGCAGTACAAGTCCTCAAGGTCTGGGGGTGCTCTACGGGTTGTGTCTCCCTCCCCTCATGTAGCATTGCTATGGGACGTCCCACTAAGTAAATACTTAAGGCTCTGTGTCCTATGATGTACAATAAATAAAATAGGATTTTTAAAACAGCTTACCTGTAAAATCCTTTTCTTGGAGTACATCATAGGACACAGAGGTCCCGCCCCTCTTTTTATGGGGTGTAAGTATATTGCTTGGCTACAAAAACTGAGGTACTCCTGGAAGGAGGAGGGGTTATATATAGGGGAGTAAACTTCCTGTATTGGGTGTGCCAGTGTCAACACCTGAAGGTAGCCATAACCCACTAAGTAAATTAAAAGTGTCAATGTTTGATTGTTCGCGGCAATATTACAGTCCCACTATAAGTTGCTGATCGCCACCATTACTAGTAAATACAAATTCCAGTATGTGTGTGTATATGTACATGCATACACACACACCATAGTTTGTAGATGCCATAAGTTTTGCGCAAACCAATCAATATACGCTAATTGGAATTTTTTTACCAAAAATATGTAGAAGAATACATATCAGTCTAAATTAATGAAGCAATTTGATTTTTTTTCTTGGATGTTTTATAGCAGAAAGTAAAAAATATTGTTTCTCTTTTTCACAATTGTTGGTCTTTTTTTGTTTATAGCACAAAAAATAAACGCAGAGGTGATCAAATACTGTACCACCAAAAGAAAGCTCTATTTGTGGGAAAAAGGACATTTTATTTGTGTACAGCGTTACATGACCGCGCAATTGTCAGTTAAAGTAACGCAGTGCCATATCGTAAAAAATGGACTGGTCATGAAGGAGGGTAAATCTTCCAGAGGTCAAGTGAATAAAGCCTAAGAAAACAAAATGAATATATTGTAATTTCCAAACTTACGATAAAAGTGGGTTGCAGCCTCCCCTATTAGGTTCCCAAGGGAACTTACAGGAATCAGTATAAAAAGTAGGGTGATTGGCGCTACCCTATAGCCACTGAGTAAATCGAAAAAGGTTATGAAAAATATGCAGGTGCTAAGCTTATGAACCAACTGTGTATATATATGTGTCCCACTAGTGGGTGTGGTAACAATGTGGGCATGTGATAAGTGTATCAAATCATAACTGAAATAATCAAACAGTGAGTGACAACAGAAAAATATAATAAGTAGAATATATAAAGTGAGTATGTGTAAATGTGTTCCTAGGTAAGGCTGGGAAAGGCACTCAGGTAGTTGATAAGGCACACATACTTCCTTAATCAACCGCCCTTATACCCAGCTTTAATTCCTAGTACCACAAACTAAGCAGACAGGCAGAACAGATAACTTGAAAGGGGATATTTTCAAGACCCCACCACCTGCCGTTGTGGAACGATTTGGGAAGTCCTGGTTGGAGCACACCCCGAAGCCTGTACGGAGCCTTTGGTGGTTTACCATCCTGATGTAAACCACCAAAGCGTAGGGGAGTAGAGGAGAGCACCGGCTACTGGGGAGGATTAGAGGAAAAAGCCTCAGGGGCTATCTAAGAGGAGGAGGAGAGGTGCCATCTGGTGGACAAATACAGAGACCTTGGCTGGGTTATAAGCTTAAAGCGGATGCGATCTCCCTAAAAAGAGATCAGTGCAGCTGGTAAGCGGCAGTCATTTCCCAGGTGGAGGAACCTTTCTATCCCAATTCACTTTTTCTGAGGTGTTTTCCGGTTTTAAGTCACAAATCAACTAGTAAAGGAAAGACTTTTCATAAAAATGTGAATACCTCGAGATCAACAGCAGTATTTATTTAGAGAATCTTTGGTGAATATGAACTCTTCCAGGGACATTTTTTTGACCATGTCACGTAGATGATTTCTAATGCATTCATGCTTAAACATTGTGATGCAAGTGGTTTATCATTTTACTATAAGATCTATTAATTTATACGTGGATTGGGAGTAAATATGTATCTCACATTTAAGCTGCAGCTGGACCTAATGGTTATTTTTTTATTTTATTAGAATGGTTTTTCAGACAGTGCTGTATTTCCATTTGAAACATTAAGAAAACAATGTTTGTCTTCTTCTTAACCACTTCAGCCCCGGAAGGATTTACCCCCTTCCTGGCCAGAGCACTTTTTACAATTTGGCACTGCGTCGCTTTAACTGCCAATTGCGCAGTCATGTAATGCTGTACCCAAACAAAATTTGCGTCCTTTTCTTCCCACAAATAGAGCTTTCTTTTGATGGTATTTGATCACCTCTGCGGTTTTTATTTTTTGCGCTATAAACGGAAAAAGACCGAAAATTCTGAAAAAAAAAAATATTTTCTACTTTTTGTTATAAAAAATCCAATAAACTCAATTTTAGTCATACATTTAGGCCAAAATGTATTCGGCCACGTGTCTTTGGTAAAAAAAGTCAATAAGCGTATATTTATTGGTTTGTACAAAAAGTTATAGCATCTACAAACTAGGGTACTTTTTCTGGAATTTACACAGCTTTTAGTTTATGACTGCCTATGTCATTTCTTGAGGTGCTAAAATTGCAGGGCAGTACAATACCCCCCCCCCCCAATGACCCCATTTTAGGAAGTAGACACCCCAAGGAAATTGCTGAGAGGCATGTTGAGCCCATTGAATATTCTTTTTTTTTTTGGTCCCAAGTGATTGAATAATAACAAAAAAAAAAAAATTTACAAAAAGTTGTCACTAAATGATATATTGCTCACACAGGCCATGGGCATATGTGGAATTGCACCCCAAAATACATTCAGCTGCTTCTCCTGAGTCTGGGGATACCACATGTGTGGGACTTTTTGCGAGCCTAGCCGCGTATGGGGCCCCGAAAACCAATCCGCCTTCAGGATTTCTAAGAGCGTAAATTTTTGATTTCACTCTTCACTGCCTACCACTGCTTTGGACCCTTATATTTTCTTGGTATGCTGGTGACATATATCTCTTGTTCTCTGTCACCCTGGGGGTGGGCCCAATACAGTAGGAAGAGAGCTCACTGCAGAACATGTGAAAGGGCCGTTGTGGGATCGTAGTAAAGGGGTAAAGGGCCCCAGGATAGATATATCTATCTATCTATATATATTTTATGTGTATATATATATATATATATATATATATATATATATATATTTGCATTTTATATTGCCCCCCTATTTTTGTCCCTGTCCCCCCATGTGCCCCCCCTAAATATGAAAGCTGGAGACGCCACTGCATGTGTGGGACTTTTTGGGAGCCTAGCCGCGCACGGGACCCCGAAAACCAAGCACCGCGTTCAGGCTTTCTAAGGCCGTAAATTTTTGATTTCACTCTTCACTGCCTATCACAGTTTCGGAGGCCATGGAATGCCCAGTTGGCACAATCCCCCCAAATGACCCCATTTTGGAAAGTAGACACCCCAAGCTATTTGCTGAGAGGCATGGTGAGTATTTTGCAGCTCTCATTTGTTTTTGAAAAAGAAAGAAAGACAAGAAGAAAAAATTCAAAACTTTGTGACAATAAGTGAGGTCTGCAAAATACTCACTATACCTCTCAGCAAATAGCTTGGGGTGTCTACTTTCCAAAATAGGGTCATTTGGGGGGGGGGGGGGATTTGTGTCACCTGGGAATTCCATGGCCTCAAACTGTGATAGGCAGTGAAGAGTGAAATCAAAAATTTACGCCCTTAGAAAGCCTGAAGGCGGTGCTTGGTTTTCGGATTTCCGTACGCGGCTGGCTCCCAAAAAGCCTCACACATGTGGTATCCCCATACTCAGGAGAAGCAACAGAATGTATTTTGGGGTGTAATTACACCTATTCCCGTGGCATGTTTGAGCAATATATCATTTAGTGACAACTTTGTGCAAAAAAAAAAAAAAGTGTCTTTTTCCCGCAACTTGTGTCACAATATAAAATATTCCATTGACTCGACATGCCTCTCAGCAAATGGCTTGGGGTGTCTACTTTTCAAATGGGGTAACTGGGGGGGGGGTTGAACTGTCCTGGCATTTTATGCACAACGTTTAGAAGCTTATGTCACACATCACCGACTCTTCTAACCACTTGAAGACAAATGTTATCTCAGGGAATGTAAATATCCCCTATGATAGCAATAGGTAGTGACAGGTACTCCTTTTTTTTATTTATTTTTTTTTTTTTAAATTGGGGTCTATTAGACCCTAGATCTCTCCTCTGCCCTCAACGCATCTGACCACACCAAGATCGGTGTGATAAAATGCTTTCCCAATGGCGTTGTTTACATCCGGCAAAATCTACGTCATGAAATGCTCATAGCTTCCGGTTTCTTAGGCCAGAGATGTTTGGAGCCACTCTGGTCTCTGATCAGCTCTATGGTCAGCTGGCTGAATCACTGGCTGCATTCTCAGGTTCCCTGTTGGAACAGGAGAGCCAGAGAAAAACATGGAAGACGGTGGGGGGGGGCATTCCCTCCCACTGCTTGTAAAAGCAGTCTAGAGGCCAATTAGCCACTAGGATTGCGTTTACATGGAAGCCGACCGCTGGCTGAAAATGATACCAAGATGATACCTAAACCTCCAGGCATCATTCTGGTATAACCAGTCAAAATCCAGCAACATACAAGTACGCCAGTATGTTGCTGGTCCTTGTTGGGCATATATTGTAATCCCTTTTTTTCTTTTTTCCATGCAGCCTGTGGGCTGATCAAAAAAAAAGATTGATCGGTGGGAATGCCCACCATTAGAATACCTCCCTTCATCCACCCACTTCTAATGATGGGCATACATGCACCATTTATATATGCCGAAGCATGGGGGCATCCTCCCGCAAAAGGTAGGAGAAAATCGCTCCTCCGTCCCTGCTGCCCCCATGCTTCGGCATATATCACCTCCGCTGGAGTCACGGCTTTATATATCGTGGGAGCAAACGCTGTTGCTTTCAAGATAAATGAATCCGCGCTGCAGGTGAATGGCATACCTGAAGACAAAAAAATGGTTAACAATAAAACACAGTAAACAGTAAAGTATAAAAAATTGCATACCTGAAAAGCAAACATGATAAAACATAACAACAATAAAACATTGCAGAATAGAATACAGTAAAAAAGAGCAGAATAGAGAGAATAATAAAAACGACAACTCTGTTTATTTATTTATTTATTTTTTTCGTGGGGTTTTTTTTTTTTTTTTTTTTGTAACTAACTTTTGTAACTGTAACCGGTTCCAGGTTTGGGTCTCTCAAAATGCGATGGCATCTTGGGAGACCCTGTGAAAGTGTGCCTAGTCTGTGCAATGCTGTACCTTACGCTAATACTCAACTAGTGTATGGTAGCATTCAAAACATTCACCAATGCAAAGACCAGGATTGTCAGGACAGGAGGGACAATAATAGCGGGTGTCACGCCTATATCCGCGCTTGCTGCAGACACGACATGCTTTTTTGGGGGGGTTCGTTGGGTAGGGGTACTCTGGAGGACATAAAGAAAATGCCTCGCATGCAGCCAACTGCATTTGGTTGGGGATGTGAATGGGGGAAGTACGGGTGCTGCAGAAGTGGTGGGTTTCCAATTAGGATTGGCGAATGCAGCAGGAAGGACACTATGGGCACGACGGGCCTGTGTTTGTCTTCTTCTTGGTGGCAGCGGGACAGTAGTTGTGCTTGCCACCTCACCAGCTTGAACTGCACTTATGGGACTCGCCACGTCACCAAGTGTTCCTGCAGTGCTGGTTTGACTACGACTGGGGTGTACTAGGCCGCTGGTGCTTGCCAGTTCACCAAAACGCTACCAAAAAAATTGTTAGCGATCGCAGGGATCAGGCCTGACTCTGCAAACGCTGCAGTTATGCGTTTAGTGTTTTGTAAGTGACAGTGATCGATCGATACTGCACTTGGGTGGGCTGGGCGGAGTGGCAAAACGCAGGTGCTAGCAGGTATCTGGGCTGATCCCGCTAACACTGCGTTTTTGGGAACCCTAAACTGCTGGGGACTCTACTATGGATCTGATCAGATATTGATCTGTTCAGATACTATACCACTAAGGGAGGTGTACGGTGCGTGCGTGAGTGTTAGCGGTACTGGTGCTAACCTGACGCTGCCTGGGGCGACGCAGACCCTATCTGACCCTAAAACCTAACTTATATCACCGCCGGGCGATTAGGGGGCTAAACCTTTATTTGGTAATAAACAGCGGGTGCCCTGACACTATAAAAAATTAACTAACCAGGGTCACCCGTAACAGTTATACGGTGATCACTGGTGAAAGGGTTAACTAGGGGGCAATCAAGGTGTTAAAACCTTTATTAGGTAGTATATGGGGGTCCCCGACGCTATAAAACACTGACGGCGATCCTATATATTTACCTCCCTAACTAGCGTCACCAGTGACACTAATACAGCGATCAAAAAAATGATCGCTTAGTGACACTGGTGACGGGGGTGATCAAGGGGTTAAAACTTTATTAGGGGGGTACCCTAGACCTAAAGGGGGCTAACCTTAACTGTTACAAACTGACACCAATGCAGTAATCAGAAAAAAAAAAAAACTGCTTGGTGTCAGTGTGATGGGGGGGGGGGGAGGGTGTAATGTGTGCCTGGCGTGTTCTACTGTGTGTGTTGTGCACTCACTCGGATGTCTTCTCTCCTCGTCGCCGGAAGGGAAAATACCGAGCCGAGGAGAGACGACATCACTTCCTCTGCTGCTGTTTACTATACAGCAGCAGAGGAAGGATTTCATTGGCTGGGAGCGATCGCGAGGGTGGGGCACGAATGGATGGCCTCCCCCTCACCTCTCATCGCTCCCGGACAGAAGCCAACCACCTCGGGCAAGAAACCTAGGTGTCACATACACATCCCCAACTCTGCAGCCAGTGCCTTACACCTTCTAAATTAGTTTTCCACTTTGTTCTATTTTTAGGCTGGGTTCACACTGGTGCGACACTACAGCCGTCCTACTTTGGATCAGACTTTGACCTGCAACTTGAAGCCGACATACGTCCGACTTTCAATGAACGGGGATCCGACTTGGATCCCCGCCAATACCAGGCACTGTGTTTGGTATAAATCTTGAGGGGGAACTCCACGCCAAACTTTTAATAAAGAACCAGCATGGGTTCCCCCTCCAAGAGCATACCAGGCCCTTCAGTCTGATATAGATTTTAAGGGGCACCCCCATGCCAAAAAAACAGCATGGGGTCCCCCCAAAATCCATACCAGACCCTTATCCGAGCACACAGCCCGGCCGGTCAGGAAAGTGGGTGGGGGATGAGCGAGCGCCCCTCCCCTCCTGAACCGTACCAGGCCGCATGCCCTCAACATGGGGGGGGGTGGGTGCTTTGGGGCAGGGGGGTGCCCTGCGGCCCCCCCCACCCCAAAGCACCTGGTCCCCATGTTGATGAGGACAAGGGCCTCTTCCCGACAACCCTGGCCGTTGGTTGTCGGGGTCTGTGGGCGGGGGCTTATTGGAATGCAGGAGCCCCCTTTAATAAGGGGGCCCCCAGATCCTGGCCCCCCACCCTATGTGAATGAGTATGGGGTACATCGTACCCCTACCCATTCACCTAGGAAAAAAATTGTCAAAAAAAAACAAAACAAAAAAAAACAAACACACTAGACAGGTTTTTAAAGTAATTTATTAGGCAGCTCCGGGGGTCTTCTGACTTTGGGGGTCTCTTTCTTCTTCTCCACACTCTCCGGCCTCTTCTCCGCGCTCTTCGGTTCTTCTCCCGCTCTCCGGTATCTTCTGCCAGGCTCCTCCGCTATCTTCTGCTCTTTTGCTAGCGGTGGTCCGGTCTTCTCCGCTGTCTTCTTCCCTCTTCTCTTCTTCTGATGTTGACACGACGCTCTTTCCCACTGTAATGCTGTGCGCGCGGTGCGCAACGACTTATATAGGGACTGGGCATGGTCACCGGGTGATGTCACCCGCTGACCCCGCCCCTTATGACGTCACAGACCCGGGGCATGATGGGGCTACGGCAGACCCCGATAACCAACGGCCAGGGTTGTCGGGAAGAGGCCCTTGTCCTTATCAACATGGGGACAAGGTGCTTTGGGGTGGGGGGGGCCGCAGGGTGCCCCCCTGCCCCAAAGCACCCACCCCCTCCATGTTGAGGGCATGCGGCCTGGTACGGTTCAGGAGGGGGGGGGTCGCTCATTCGTCCCCACCCCCTCTCCTGACCGGCCGGGCTGCGTGCTCGGATAAGGGTCTGGTATGGATTTGGGGGTGACCCCCCACGCTGTTTTTTCGGCGTAGGGGGTTCCCCTTAAAATCCAAACCAGACCCAAGGGCCTGGTATGCTCTTGGAGGGGGAACCCATGCTGTTTTTTTTATTTAAAATTTGGCACAGAGTTCCCCCTCAAGATCATCTTGGCACAAGTCGCATGCCAAAGTCGGATGATGCAAGACGGCGATCCGACTTAAATGATAGTCAATGGGCTGAAGTAGGATCAAAGTCGGACCAAAGTAGTACAGGGAGCATTTTCAAAGTCGGGCCGACTTGTGTCAGACCAGTTAGGACGGCTCCCAAAGGGAAACATTGATTTTCACACGTCATGCGACAAGAGCTCCCAATGTCGGAGCGTTTGTCGCACTAGTGTGAACCCGGCCTGAATCCCACATTTGATTTGGTAACACCTGTGGTTTCAATCATCTTCCTATTTGTCTTGCTTACCCCACCTGCTAACAACTGCTATGTCCCACTCAGCATTTTCTATATCTTGTGAATGTTTTCTCTCTACCCCATATCTTCTCTCATCTCCAAGTTTGTACTCTCCTGAATGCATACCAAAAAGCCAGAAACTGATTGGCACATCAACCAATTTATAGAAAAAGTAGTACACATTATTAACTATGAGAGAATGCATGCACTAAAAACAATACAAAATACAATAAAATGAGGTTTTAAAATTGTGTTGATTTTACTGCTTACCCTAAGGGTCCTTTCACACTGGAGCGGGCGGCGGTAAAGTGCCGCTATTGTAAGCGGCGCTTTACCCTCGGTATGCGGGCGCTAGCGGGGCAGTTTTACCCCCCGCTAGCGGCCGAGAAATGGTTAAAAACCACCGCAAAGCGCCTCTGCAGAGGCGCTTTGCCGGAGGTATGGCCGGGCCGTCCCATTGATTTCAATGGGCAGGAGCGGTGAAGGTGCGGTATACACTCCGCTCCTTCACCGCTCTGAAGATGCTGCTGGCAGGACTTTTTTTTACCGTCGTGCCAGCACAACGCTCCAGTGTGAAAGCCCTCGGGGCTTTCACACTGGAATGAAAGCAGCGGCACTTTCGGGTCGGTTTGCAGGTGCTATTATTAGCGCAATAGCGCCTGCAAACCGCCCCAGTGTGAAAGGGCTCTAACAGCAAAATGGCAGGTAATGCTATTTCACTACTAATCCACTAATTTTTACTGTTGTACTACCTTGTCTATTTTTTACTAAGTCGTAGGCTTTAATTAGATCCATTTAGTACACTCCCTCAATTACCCAGGCCCAGAGGGGGGGGTGGCATGGCTGTGCTATGACTAGCAGTACAGGCAACAGAAAGCAGTGAGACCATCATTGCGAT
Source organism: Lithobates septentrionalis (assembly GCA_037952835.1). Taxonomy (NCBI): domain Eukaryota; kingdom Metazoa; phylum Chordata; class Amphibia; order Anura; family Ranidae; genus Lithobates; species Lithobates septentrionalis. The sequence goes on along the minus strand of JBBDGP010001229.1, from coordinate 2,616,642 downwards.
GGGATCATAAGGACATAGGTTTGTGGATGAAGCTCATGACGCAAGCCTAGGTAGGATCGCAGCCCTTTCATGGGGGGGCCGGGATGCCCCGGCCTCTTCACCATCGGCAGGAAAGCGGAAGGGTTTCTGTTGGCAGTACATCGAGGGTACTTGCAAGTTCGGGGGTCATGCTGCTTTAGACATGAGTGTTCGGGCTGCAGCGGTGCCCACCCCTTGTCAAAATGTTTTAAAAAAAAAGGAAAAAAAAAAACCAGGGTGATGCTGGAAAAAGGGAGGACGCCGGTGAAGGTGGGCATATCAGCACTCTGACATGGTTTCCAGTACACTGTGGAAAGAAGTAGCTTTGGGTAGAAGGGCGGGTCCGTTCGCGGTACCACCAGTGGGGGATTTGGTGGTGTCACCATTGGGGGTGGTTCCTAAGCGGGAACCAAATCAGTTTCAGCTTATAAACCACCCTTCCCACCAGAAGGGTGGGTCGGTGAATGAGGCGATTGATCCGGCTCTTTGCACTGTCTCTTATGCCTCGTTTGAGGCGGTTAGGTGGGTGCAAAATTTTGGTAAGGGGGCACTGATGGCTAAGACCGACATTGAGTCTGCTTTTAGATTGCTGCCGGTGCATCCAGATAGTGTTCGATTGTTGGGAGCAGCTCAGCAAGCTGCTCAGCTAAGAGGTCAGGCCCGTGGACTACTGCTCAAGAATGTTCTCTAATCGCTCCTTAAGGGGTAACAAAAAACTGCTGCAAAAAAGCTGCTGCTGAGCTGTTACCTCTTCCACTGATTCTCCTGACTAAAAAGCTCCACCCCCTATCCTTACTACATGTGCTCTGCAGGAACCCACCCCACTGTGCTGCACACTAACCTGCCCCAACTTCCTGGGCAACAGCCAGCTGTCCCCAGTCATGTAGCCCCTCCTCTAAGGTTCCCTCTGCTCCGGGGCTAATCTAAAGTTCTTAGTTCAGCCTACTGTAAATAGAACTAAATAAGCTTGCTCGGCAAGTATCACTTCACACTGACTGCAATGAAATACTGAAACCAGCAACATAGTAAGTGCTCTCGGTGTCTTTACTGTTTTGATGTAAAAATATATACCGAATTTCTGAACAAACATATTCATCTCCGTTTTGTCTCTTGTAGGTAGAATGAATTTCCTACCAACGATCAAATGTCTTTTAATCGTGATTGGTATGTTTTGTTTCCTATCGAGCATGATTTACTTCCAAAAACTGAAGGTAACATTAATAATTTAGTAATACTTTTGTCTAATAACTTTTTAAAAAGGTTAATTACCGGTAATGATCTTCGTCTAATTATAAGCTTGGTATTTTTTTACATTTATTTATTTATTTTTTTTAAGTCATGTTAAATGCTCAGCATATAGTTGCTTGTAAATGTACTATATTCTGGATGTTTTAGGTTCATTTAGAATTTAACTGCACTTTTACATATGACGATATTACACTATGGTCTACAATAGTGAAGAACACAATGCTGCAGCTTTCATACTGACTTGCATTAACAAGGCAGACATTATACCACCTGAACAAAATGTTTACTTGCTCTATTTGGAGTTTTCTGTAGGTTTTCTTTGTCTTTGAAACAGTGATTATGACAAGAACAGAAAGTATGCTCTTTGTTTCTATGATGTTTAGAAATTAAGACTTTAAATGAGTGCTAATAATGAGCGACTATTTAGCAAATCTGCCCTGGTTCCATTTGCTGAGGTGAATCTTGAAATTGAATTAACCTGAACTTAAAGGTGAATCCCATTGAAGTCTAAGGAGGGGGGGAGGTAATCTTGTTAAAATTGTGGTCATTTTTATAGCTAATAGGCAAAATACTGAAAAAGACATGAAAATCTGGGCACTGCCATGGGGGACATGTACCAATGGAAAAACATACAAAAAATACCATACAGAGGGGAGTAGGTCTTTTCTTTCTCTCAGCTTTTGAGGGCAACATTGAAAATATACAAATCCGCTAACAATCATGCTTGGGAGATACTTTAAAGCTGTACTTTGAAGTGTTGGAGGACAGTATGATTTTTACAGGTGGTCTCATTAACAGCATACACCATCACATATTTGTTTTTTCTACTGCAATTAGCTTGGCATACACACAGCAGTTACACCCCAACTAATCAATTTTAGTTTGAGAAAAAGTTTTTTTTTTTTTTTTTCCCCAGGTAGTTTTTAGCAGACACAAATGTGAGTACCACGATATGCAAGAAACAGAGTGCAGAGTGTAAAGCTAGGGCTTTACCACAAGAATTCAGACACTGCAGAGGATACAACAGTGTAAAATTGGCCAGCCACAGGACATTTTTTTTTAATAAGAGATGAAGGACATGACTGCTGTATATCTTATTTTATCTATGGGGATTTGGTGCTGTAAATGTGAGTAACATAATGTGAGGCATAAGCGTGCCCACGGGGTGTGTCGGGTGTGCCCAGGCACACCCTAATCATCCCTGTGCTTTCATTGTGCAAATTGTGACTGTTGTGAGCGGCGAGCCTGCGACATTGTCTGTGTAGCAGTAGCTTATGTCACCACTGGCCTGGGTTGGTTCGGGCAAGCAAAAACATCTGTGTGCTGTACTGCTGCGAGTGGAAGGTGATGCCAGGGACTAGGGAGTCGCCGGGACCACAGCTACGGCAGAGTGATCCAGCTGCATTTGCCAATGGGTCGTCTATAGTTCCGGCAGCGCAGGTGGTGGAGTGATACACATTATTGGCGCTACGATTCGGATCCGACACACAAGCCCCATCGTCACCTCGCATCTACAGATGATTCGAATCTAGTCGCATCAGCGCAACGATTCGGATCCTCGACAATACAAACTCCACCAACCGAGTCCAGTCGCAGCACCGGCTCAAGGATTCAAATCCTTGGCACTACAACTTCACCGATCAATCCAAGTCCAGTCGCAGCACCGGCTCAATGATTCGGATCCTCGGCAATGCAAACTTCACCAACCGATCCGACTACAGTCGTAGCACCGGCTCAACCATTCGGATCCCTGGCAATACAACTTCACTGACCGATCCGAGTCCAGTCGCAGCAACGGCTCAACGATTCGGATCCCTCACAAACCATACCACCAGCACTCACTCCAGCCCGGTTCGAACTAGTTGCATCAACGACAGGAATACAGTAGTATTTACGATTCGCATCCCTAAACCTTCTGTTCTTTCATGCATAAACATACACAACTCACACCATCTATTTGCACCAATGCTGCCCACGGTTATTCCTACATAATCAAATTTCTGCTAAACTTTGTTTCGCCTTCCAAAGGCTGCTTACTTGCAATCGCTGCAAACATTTACGCAAATGGCTCAAAACTGCCACTCCTCTCCAGTAGCAACACAGCTACTCACCAATTTCTCTATCACATTCCCCTTTTTAGGTCGGTACAGTTTTCTAGTTGGTCCATCCTGCACCAGGTTTTGGACAGTATCTTCAAGTAAAAAAAAACAAAAAAAAAAAAAAAACTTTTTGAGAGCTTACATCTCTTCACCAGGGGGCCAACTTCTGCCCCGAACAGCTTAGCACCCCTATGGAAACATTTTTCCTATGTCACCCCTACTACAGGTTCCCGGTCGACCCAGGTCTCGACCCCCAACCAAGACTGCACTACTAGGGCTTCAAGTCAGGTGCGTAGTTCAAAGGGATCCCCCCTTGTTTTTCTCTTAAACACTCTTTCACAACATATTTTACTTCACATACACGATTTGACTTGCTCCCGAGGCGTTAGTAACTGTCACATACTTCTGTGCACGTCACTCTGTTTTCAAAGAGCGATCTGAGATCCTTCACCACGCAGACAAGGTCGCCTAATGTCCACCTTGCTGGCAGTGCAAGCGTTAGCAGACTGAACATATGTCAATAAACTACAGATCGAAACATTCCTACTTAGAATACCAGACTTCAGCTACCCGCCCCAGTCCGCCCTGGGGGACTCTGGTTCATTAGTCTGCGCCGAGCACAAACGACACCTGAGCTATCGGTTACCTAACCAGTTACCTCCTGGCTCACCTCGATTGTCATGCATTCTTTTGAGTTTTCTAAAGTCACACTCAACAGTGCTCGCACGCAAACTAGCTGTCACTATGGCTGTCGTTCCTTGTCCTATCCTTTATTTTTTCTTCTGCCTTCCATCTCATAGTTATATAGTTACATAGTTACATATAGTTACATAGTTAGTCAGGTTGAAAAAAGACACAAGTCCATCCAGTTCAACCATTAAAAAAAAAAAAAATAAAAAAAAATAAAAAAAAATTGTACAATCCAATATACCCAATACTATACCCACAGTTGATCCAGAGGAAGGCAAAAAACCCCAGCAGAGCATGCTCCAATTTGCTACAGCAGGGGAAAAAATTCCTTCCTGATTCCCCAAGAGGCAATCGGATTTTCCCTGGATCAACTTTACCTATAAATGTCAGTACCCAGTTATATTATGTACATTTAGGAAAGTATCCAGGCCTTTCTTAACCACTTCAGCCCAGGAAGAATTTACCCCCTTCCTGACCAGAGCACTTTTTACAATTTGGCACTTCGTCGCTTTAACTGCTAATTGCGCGGTCATGCAATGCTGTACCCAAACGAAATTTGCGTCCTTTTTTTCCCACAAATAGAGCTTTCTTTTTTTTTTTTTTGAAAAAATTTTTATTGAGGTTTGCATAGTATAAACAGGTACATTGCAGTAATATCATAGCATGTTAGCTTGTATACATACAAATAGATGCATTTGACTGAGCATATATAAAGCGGGAGCAAAACAAATCCATCTTGGAATAATGGGGAGGGGGGGGGGGAAGGGGGATCTGCCAAGCGGATCACTGCTTCTGAAAGACTAAGAACTGACCAACCTAATACCCATAATGATGGGTGCATAACAGTACATCACAATACAACCTCAGGAGTGGAAGCATAGTATAGACAACAATATCTTATAAAGATGCATTACGTTCAAGTAGTGTCAATGTAGACTGTGGGAGTAACCAGTGTCAGAGGTATGAGGGACATGGAAGTCAAGGGGCTGTGATGGTTTTGTGGCGAATTGTGGCATATGTAAGCTGGGGGGGTCCTTCTGAGCGGGGTACTTAATTTTAAGGTTTCCCAGAGAATTTAAGATATCTCTTTTCAGGTACCAGTCCGTGTATTGGAATGGGCGCATGACCTCTTGCAGAGCCGTCTGAGTGAATGTGGCTTCTATATATTTGCGCCACCTCATGAAGAAGTGCGAAGTAGAGCGAAAGTTGAGTGAAATGGTGTCGAGCCTTTCCATGTAGAAAAGTGCCATCATGGCTTTTTCAACTTCGGGTAATGTAGGTGGCGTTGGTATAATCCAATGGTTCATTAGCGTTCTGCAGGGTTACTAGAAGGAGTAGTTGTGCCCATTGGGGAATATTCGTAGGTCCTCTGGTTGTTGGAGGATCTGTTTGGGGCGTGTATCCAAATAGGCATAATAGTTGATCCCTTGGGATTTGTGCTTTATTGATCCTGTCAATGTGATCTAAGACAGAGTTCCAAAATGTGGTTATGGCTGTGCAGTCCCAAAGACGATGCAACAGGGTGGGGCGTGGTACCGAACACCAGGGGCATTTCATTTGACTTGGATTGTCTTTGGTGAAGTAAAAAGGGTAGTATGCTCTATGTATAATTTTGAATTGGGTTTCCCGCCACGTTTCAGATATTGTTAGTTTGCGGACTTGTCTGTATCCTTCAAGTATTTTTTCTGACAGTTCATCATCTCCTAGGATAACAGACCATTTATGAAATGGTTTGAGGTGGTATTTTGCAGATTGGTGTTGGATGAGGTAGGAGTAGAGATTGGTGATGGAATAATCATTTTGCTGTAATACTGTGTCTATGAAGGATTTCTGGAGGGGATCAGATTTGGGTCCATAGCAAGACTTCAAATAGTCGATTAATTGAAAATAAAAGAATACATGTTTTGCTGGTAGGGAGAATTCCCTAGCCAACGATCGGAAAGGTTTGAAGCGCCCCGAGGTGCCCTGGTATATAGAGACTACTTTCGTGAGGCCATTGGATCTCCATTGATCAAACGCTTTGTGCATCGTGGATGGGAGAAAAATAGGGTTTCCTTGAATGATTAAGTGCCTTGAAATGTTTGAGGGAAGTCCCAGTAGTTTTCGTACTTCTCTCCAGGCAATTACAGTGTCTCTGATAAGTGTATTGGATTTGAGGTGGGGTGAGAGAGCGTTGAGGTTAGAATGAAGGATAGCTGGTAATGTGTGAGGTGAGGTCATGGCAGCTTCAAGAGAGGTATTGCAATATTTCGACTTTCCATTCAGCCAATCCAAACCTTGTCGAAGCAAACACGACAGATTATAAAAACGTAAATTGGGCAGACCCGCCCCACCCTCGGACTTCGGGAGACATAGTTTTTGTAGCGCGATACGTGGTTTTTTGCGAGACCAAATAAAAGTAATTAATGCTTTATGTATTTTCTGTACATCTGAATGTTTTAATAATAAAGGTATGGTCTGCATTGGGTAGAGCAGGCGCGCAAACGACACCATTTTGAATAGGTGACATCTCCCAAAGAGCGAGAGGGGGAGGGCCGCCCAAGCTTCCAACTCCTGCACAATCTTAGTTATCAGAGGTGGGTAGTTAAGTACATAGAGAGAGGAGGGTTCACGTCCTATGTGTATGCCTAGATATGTGATATATCGGGTTGTCACTGTAAATGGTGATAGATGTTTCCATTTAGTTGCCAATCGTGGGTGTAGTGGTAGGATCTCGCTTTTATCAAGGTTAATTCTAAAGCCCGAGCTTAGTTGAAAAGCCGCAAATAGTTCACGCAGTTTTTCAAAGTCTGAAAGAGGATTAGTGGAAAACAACAGTATGTCATCTGCGAATAAGGCGGATCTGAGAACCTGGTCTCCTATTGTGATTCCGCTGACCCCATCCTGTGCGTTTAGTAGTCTGGAAAGTGGTTCTATGGCCAAGTTGAAAAGTAAGGGGGAAAGTGGGCATCCCTGTCTTGTTCCCTTAGTCAGGGGAATCGAGGCCGACATGAAGTCAGGAGTGACAAGTCGAGCTGTCGGGGAAGCATACATTTGTTGAAGGAAACTCAAGATAGGGCCCGTGAAACCGAATTGTTGTAGTACTCGAAACAGCCAGGACAAACTAACGTTGTCGAAAGCCTTTTCGGCATCTAGTGATATAATAGCGACGTCTTGGTCTGGATGGGTTGTAGCGTAATGTAGCGCCGTTAGTACTTTTCGTATATTTAAAGTGGCAGAACGACCCGTAACAAATCCCGATTGAGCTGGGTGTAACAATGAAGGGAGAAGATGTGCTAAGCGCGACGCAACAATTTTAGAGAGGATTTTGACATCTACGTTTATGAGGGATATTGGGCGATAGGAACCTGGCAGTTGGGGGTCTTTTCCTTTTTTAGCTATTAGTTTAATGTGGGCTTGTGTCCCTGTAGGGAGATAAGGCCCCCCATCCCACATGGCTGCATATACGTGCTTTAGGGTGTCTGGGATGAAGTCTTTGGTCATTTTATAAAATTCAGCTGTGTATCCGTCGGGACCCGGGGCTTTATTAGATGACATATTTTTGATCGTGCGTCGGATATCGTCGGTTGTGATAGGTGCATTAAGTGCCTCTAGCTGTGCAGTTTGAAGTCTGGGTAGATGTACTTTAGACAGGAGGGCTTCCGTAATGGCTGGATCCGTCTGGTCGGCAGCATATAAATCTGTGTAGTATTTACTGATTATGTTACTGATTTCATCAGTAGACGTGGTTATGGATCCATCCGCATTTCTCAAAGTAGAGATGCGGGTGGGTCGTCTCACTCCTGCACACAGTTTGGCCAGTAGCTTGCCAGCCTTGTTGCCATACCTGTGGAAATGTATTTTAGAGTATGCCAACCTAGCCGCCTCCTGATGTTCTGCCCAAAGATCAAATGTGCACTTAGCTTGTCTCCATGTTCGGATATTATCAGGCGTACGATTTAAAGTTAAGCAGTCATGAGCTGTGCGTAGCGCTTCACTAGCTTGCCGGTATTGTTGTTTAGAGTGTTTTTTGAATTGTGTGGTATATGAAATGATCGTCCCCCTGAGGAAAGCTTTGCCAGCTTCCCAAAAGAGATTAGGTTCGGTAATATGAGCTCCATTGGTGGAGACATAATCGTTCCATGCCGTGGTTAGTGTGTGTTGAAAATCCTGGTTGTCCATCAAGTAGGATGGAAAGCGCCATATGGGCGAAGGAGTTGAAGGTGCCATCTGTGTCATGTGTATAGATATAGGGCTATGATCTGATATTCTAGCGTCTAAGATCTCTGGTTCGCATAGGGTGTTGGTTAGTGCATGGGAGGCAAAGAAGTAGTCGATGCGCGAAAAGGAGTTGTGTGGGGGTGAGAAAAAAGTGTATTCCCTGTCTGTCGGGTGGTACAGACGCCAGACATCCGCATATTGCATGGAAGCAATAGCTTGTGCCAGTAGAGTAGAGTCAGGCGCTTGTGATGTGGGATTATGTGTTCGGTGGGTGGAATCTTTTGTGCGGTCTGCTAGTGTAGACATGACTGAGTTAAAATCTCCACCCACTAAGTGTAGTGTTTCAGGAGCGGAGAGTATCCATTGCACCATGTCTTGGAAGAAGGAGGTGTCTGGCGAGTTAGGAGCATAGATGTTAGTGATAGCCACTTGTTTGTTGCCTATTGTCAGGTGTATGGTCATTTTGCGGCCTGATGAGTCAATCCTAACGTCTCTTAATGTGTGTTTTAGGTTTTTATGTATCAGTATGGCCACACCTGCTTTGCGGCCTATTGCAGGCGATCCATATACCATACCCACCCATAATTTACGTAAGCGGGTTAGATCGTCTGCAGACAGGTGTGTTTCCTGCAACAGGGCCACATCCGTCTGAAGACGTTTCAGATGTCTAAGTATAGCCATTCGCTTACATGGAGAGCGGAGTCCCTTGACATTCCATGAAGTGAACTTTAAGTGGTTCTCACCAGTTGAAGAGGCCATGTCTGATGTTGAGGAGAGTATTGGGTTGAGGAGATGGAATAAAATCTCCAATCAGACAGTGCATCTGCAATTTGAAGGTGATCTAAGTTTCCTGAGGTTATAAGTATTGAACAGGTGATTACATTTGATAAGTAAACATAACTAAGGATGATAGAAAAGAGCAGCTTGGCAGAAGGTAAATGGGAAAAACCTTTAACAGGCATTATGGGCTTCACTTTTTTCCACATGAGGTTCGATTTACTTTTCATGGCTCCCATCGATCTCCCATTCCACTCTCGGCTGCAGGTGTTGAGCCAGAGGGAGGGGGGGTAAAAGGGCATGGGGGAGGAGATGTTAGTAGATTGGAAGTCCTAGGGACTGAGGTTTTACACGAGACATATCCAGTCCTCACCTAGGAGGGCGGCGTCTTTGAATGATTAAGTTTTGTGAAGTAAAAGCTAGAAACAAGGGAAATCAGAGAAGCGGATCAGCAACTGAAGCCTCAGTGGTGGTTAAACAGCTTAGCCCGTAGACAACACAATTTTTAAAACAATACCACTATATTAAACCGAACAAGTATTGAACAAACGAAAACGTGCCTAAGTATAGCAGCATGTTGCAATATTAGCTGCGGGTGTTCAATCAGGCACATAGGGTATAAAAGGTGTAAAAAACAACGTAAGGTGAGATGAAAGGGAGCATGTGGGGGGAGTAATACTACCCGTCTCCCGGATAGGCGAAGCAGCATCTGTCCCTTGTAGGTCATCAGCGGTGTCCCGAACGGTCCTCTTTCTGCGTAGCACGAAGACGCTTGTATGGGGGTTTGGTCGGGCTACGTTGGGGTTTAGCAGACGAAAATGAAGGGGTCTCCGCTGTTGTAGCATAGTCCTCCGTTGATTTATTATGTTCCATTTCCGTGTCCAGGGTAGAGATAAATTTTTCCGCTTCGTCAAGCGTGGTGAAAGTGAGTTGTTCTCCATCCTGTGTTTGAACTCGAAGGGTGGCCGGATAGACCAAGGAAAATCTGAGCTGATGGTTGTATAGAATGGAGCATATTGGAGAAAAAGCCTTGCGCTTATTCATGACCTCTACAGAGTAGTCCGCGAACAGCAGCAGTTTCGCGCCATCTACCGTTAGTGAGCGGGAACGACGGAACTTTTGCATGATGGCATTTTTATCTGCGTAGTTCAGGTACTTGACAATAACATGTCGGGGCTTTATGCGGGTTTCCGTGTATTGTCCAATGCGATGCGCTCTTTCTATTATGCATGGTATGCGGAGGCCCAGTTGTTCGGGAATGATCTTTGCACATATATTGGTCAGTTGTTGGGTAGTGATCGATTCAGGAAGTCCTATTATCCTTAAATTGTTTCGTCTCGAACGATTTTCGAGATCGTCGAGTTTTTCCCAGATCTCTGTGTGTGATGCTCATACGTGCTACTGCAGCAGATGTAGCAGTGGCTTCATCTTCCAGTGAGGAGATCCGTTCCTCTGTGTGTGAGATCCGCTGTGCTTGTGCCTGCACTTCAACATGGAGCAGCTCTAGCCCCCTGCTTACTGCTGTGTCTACTGTGGCAGCAAGAGTGGGTCCTAGCAGCGCTACAACTGCTTGGGCTATGCCTTCAGGTGATGCAGGGTCAGCAGCTATAGTTACTGGGGCTGATGGATGTAAGGTGGGCTGTTGTGGAGGCAGTGGAGGCGGCTGCAGCAGTTCAGCTTGAGAGATCACGGCCGCCATTTTAGCTGCGCCTGTCTCTGTCCCTTCAGCCTGTGTCAGTGAGGCGGACGCCGCTCGGGCGTATGATCGCTCCACAAAGCGATCCATATGTGTCCCCTCTGAGCGGCAGTATAAGGGGGGGATCTCCCCGAGGCTTATGCCGGGCTTTTAGGCCGATTTTATGGAGAGCGGTGCGGGAGCTGAGGGTTTCTACCTCCTCCTCATATGGCGCCGGAACCGGAAGTCTTAGAGCTTTCTTTTGATGGTATTTGATCACCTCTGCGGTTTTTATTTTTTGCGCTATAAACGGAAAAAGACCGAAAATTTTGAAAAAAAAATGATATTTTCTACTTTTTGTTATAAAAAAAATCCAATAAACTAAATTTTAGTCATACATTTAGGCCAAAATGTATTCGGCCACATGTCTTTGGTAAAAAAAATGTCAATAAGCGTATATTTATTGGTTTGCGCAAAAGTTATAGCGTCTTCAAACTAGGGTACATTTTCTGGAATTTACACAGCTTTTAGTTTATGACTGCCTATGTCATTTCATGAGGTGCTAAAATGGCAGGGCAGTACAAACCCCCCCCAAATGACCCCATTTTGGAAAGTAGACACCCCAAGGAAATTGCTGAGGCGCATGTTGAACCCATTGAATATTTATTTTTTTTGGCCCAAGTGATTGAATAATGACAAAAAAAAAATAAAAAATTACAAAAAGTTGTCACTAAATGATATATTGCTCACACAGGCCATGGGCATATGTGGAATTGTACCCCAAAATACATTCAGCTGCTTCTCCTGAGTATGGGGATACCACATGTGTGGGACTTTTTGGGAGCCTAGCCGCGTACGGGGCCCCGAAAACCAAGCACCGCCTTCAGGAATTCAAAGGGCCTATATTTTTGATGTCACTCCTCACTACCTATCACAGTTTTGAAGGCCATAAAATGCCAAGATGGCACGAAACCCCCCCAAATGACCCCATTTTGGAAAGTAGACACCCCAAGCTATTTGCTGAGAGGCATGTTGAGTCCATGGAATATTTTATTTTTTGACACAATTTGCGGGAATGTGACAATTTTTTTTTTTTTTGCACAAAGTTGTCACTAAATGATATATTGCTCACACAGGCCATGGGCATATGTGGAATTGCACCCCAAAATACATTTAGCTGCTTCTCCTGAGTACGGGGATACCACATGTGTGGGACTTTTTGGGAGCCTAGCCGCGTACGGGGCCCCGAAAACCAAGCACCGCCTTCAGGATTTCTAAGGGCATAAATTTTTGATTTCACTCCTCATTACCTATCACAGTTTTGAAGGCCATAAAATGCCCAGATGCCACAAACCCCCCCAAATGACCCCATTTTGGAAAGTAGACACCCCAAGCTATTTGCTGAGAGGCATGTTGAGTCCATGGAATATTTTATATTTTGACACAAGTTGCGGGAACGTGACCATTTTTTTTTTTTTTTTTTGCACAAAGTTGTCACAAAATGATATATTTCTCAAACATGCCATGGGCATATGTGGAATTACACCCCAAAATACATTCTGCTGCTTCTCCTGAGTACGGGGATACCACATGAGTGGCACTTTTTGGAAGCCTAGCTTCATACAGGGCCCCGAAATCCAATCACCGCCTTCAGGATTTCTAAGAGCGTTAATTTTTGATTTCACTCCTCACTACTGATCACAGTTTTGAAGGCCATAAAATGCCAAGATTGCACAAAACCCCCCCAAAATGACCCCATTTTGGAAAGTAGACACCCCAAGCTATTTGCTGAGAGGCATGGTGAGTATTTTGCAGCTCTCATTTGTTTTTGAAAATGAAGAAAGACAAGAAAAACTTATTTTTTTTTTCTTTTTTCAATTTTCAAAAGTTTGTGACAAAAAGTGAGGTCTGCAAAATACTCACTATACCTCTCAGCAAATAGCTTTGGGTGTCTATTTTCCAAAATGGGGTCATTTGGGGGTGGTTTGTGCCATCTGGGCATTCCACGGCCTCCGAAACTGTGATAGGCAGTGAAGACTGAAATCAAAAATTTACGCCCTTAGAAAGCCTGAAGGCGGTGCTTGGTTTTCGGGGTCCCGTACGTGGCTAGGCTCCCAAAAAGTCTCACACATGTGGTATCTCCGTACTCAGGAGAAGCAACAGAAAGTATTTTGGGGTGTAATTTCACATATTCCCATGGCATGTTTGAGCAATATATCATTTAGTGACAACTTTGTGCAAAAAAAAAAAATAAAAAAAATAAAATTGTCTTTTTCCCGCAACTTGTGTCGCAATATAAAATATTCCATGGACTCGACATGCCTCTCAGCAAATAGCTTGAGGTGTCTACTTTCCAAAATGGGGTCATTTGGGGGGGTTTTGAACTGTCCTGGCATTTTATACACAACATTTAGAAGCTTATGTCACACATCACCCACTCTTCTAACCACTTGAAGACAAAGCCCTTTCTGACACTTTTTGTTTACATGAAAAAATTATTTTTTTTTGCAAGAAAATTACTTTGAACCCCCAAACATTATATATTTTTTTAAAGCAAATGCCCTACAGATTAAAATGGTGGGTGTTTCATTTTTTTTTTTCACACAGTAGTTGCGCAGCGATTTTTCAAACGCATTTTTTGGGGAAAAAACGCACTTTTTTAAATTTTAATGCACTAAAACACACTATATTCCCCAAATGTTTGATGATATAAAAAAGATGATCTTAGGCCGAGTACATGGATACCAAACATGACATGCTTTAAAATTGCGCACAAACGTGCAGTGGCGACAAACTAAATACATTTTTAAAAGCCTTTAAAAAAGCCTTTACAGGTTACCACTTTAGATTTACAGAGGAGGTCTACTGCTAAAATTACTGCCCTCAATCTGACCTTCGCGGTGATACCTCACATGCATGGTGCAATTGCTGTTTACATTTGACGCCAGACCGACGCTTGCGTTCGCCTTTGTGCGAGAGCAGGGGGGGACAGGGGTGTTTTTTTTTTTTTTTGTTTTTTTTTTCTTTATTATTTTTTTGCTTTTTTATCTTATTTTTAAACTGTTCCTTTCATTTTTATTTTTTTTAAATAATTTTTATTGTTATCTCAGGGAATGTAAATATCCCCTATGATAGCAATAGGTAGTGACAGGTACTCTTTTTTGAAAAAATTGGGGTCTATTAGACCCTAGATCTCTCCTCTGCCCTCAAAGCATCTGACCACACCAAGATCGGTGTGATAAAATGCTTTCCCAATTTCGCAATGGCGCTGTTTACATCCGGCGAAATCTAAGTCATGAAATGCTCGTAGCTTCCGGTTTCTTAGGCCATAGAGATGTTTGGAGCCATTCTGGTCTCTGATTAGCTCTATGGTCAGCTGGCTGAATCACCGGCTGCATTCTCAGGTTCCCTGTTGGGACAGGAGAGCCAGAGAAAAACATAGAAGACGGTGGGGGTGGGGGGGGGCATTCCCTCCCACTGCTTGTAAAAGCAGTCTAGAGGCTAATTAGCCGCTAGGATTGCTTTTACATGAAAGCCGACCGCTGGCTGAAAAGAATGATACCAAGATGATACCTAAACCTGCAGGCATCATTCTGGTATAACCACTCAAAGTCCAGCAACATACCAGTACGTTGCTGGTCCTTGTTGTGCATACATTGTAAACTTTTTTTTTTTCATGCAGCCTGTGGGCTGAACGAAAAAAAAATATTGATCGGTGGGTATGCCCACCATTAGAATACCTCCCTTCATCCACCCACTTCTAATGATGGGCATACATGCACCGTTTATATATGCCGAAGCATGGGGGCATCCTCCCGCAAAAGGCAGGAGCAAATTGCTCCTCCACCCACTGCTGCCCCCACGCTTCGGCATATATGCTGAAGTATGTAACTGTGGTGGTGAAATCACCTCCGACAGCGCTGGAGTCACGGCTTTATGTATCGTGGGAGCAAACGCTGTTGCTGTCAAGATAAATAAATCCGCACTGCAACTGAATGGCGTACCTGCTAAGCAAATGATGGTTAACAAAAAACAAAGTAACATTACAGTATAACAGTAATACTTACCATACCTGCAAAGCAAAATACAAAAAAAAACATAGTAAAAAATAAAACATTTAACGCAACCTGTACCTACCTAAAATATATATATGCCGAAGCATGGGGGCATCCTCCCGCAAAAGGCAGGAGCAAATCGCTCCTCCACCCACTACTGCCCCCACGCTTCGGCATATATGCTGAAGTATGTAACTGTGGTGGTGAAATCACCTCCGACAGCGCTGGAGTCACGGCTTTATGTATCGTGGGAGCAAACACTGTTGCTGTCAAGATAAATAAATCCGCTCTGCAGCTGAATGGCGTACCTGAAAACAAAAAAGTGGTTAACAATAAAAAAACAAAGTATAAAAAAATTGCATACCTATAAAGCAAACATGATAAAAACATAACAATAAAACATTGCAGTATAGAATGCAGAACAATAGAGAGAGAATAGAGAGAGAACAATAAAACAACAACTATTTTTGGTTTTTTTATTTTATATATTTTTTTGTGTTTTTTTTCTTTTTTTTTTTACTTGTTTTTTTGTTTTTTTTACACTTTTTTTTGTAACTTTAACTTTTTTAACTGGTACCAGGTTTGGGTCTCTCAAAATGCGACAGCATCTTGGGAGACCCTGTGAAAGTGTGTCCTAGTCTGTGCAGTGCTGTACCTTACGCTAATACTCCGCTAGTGTATGGTAGCGTTCAAAACATTCACCAATGCAAAGACCAGGACTGCCAGGACAGAGGGGACAATAATACCGGGTGTCACGCCTAAATCCGCGCTTGCTGCAGACACGACATCTTTTTTGGGGGGTTCGTTGGGTAGGGGTACTCGGGAGGGCATAAAGAAAATGCCTCTCATGCAGTCGGCTTACTGCATTTGGTTGGGGAAGGTGAGGTAGAGCACCGTCTGGAAACAGAAGGGCTCTGACGATCTCTTCCTGGAATTTAAGGAAGGATCCAGTCCGTCCTGAAGCTCTGTATAGCACATGAGCGTTCAGCAAAGCCAATTGAAATAAATAAACAGACACTTTTTTGTACCAGCGTCTGGCCTTACGGGCAACTAGGTACGGCGCCAACAACTGGTCGTTGAGGTCCACCCCTCCCATATTAAGGTTGTATTCGTGGACACAGAGGGGTTTCTCCACAACACCAGTCGCCGTAGGAATTTGGACCGTCGTGTCTGCATGAAGGGAGGTAAGAACGAAAACATTCTTATTGTCCCTCCACTTCATAGCGAGCAAGTTATTACACTTCAAGCAGGCTCTCTCCCCCAGCCTAAGACGGGAATCTACAAGCCGCTGGGGAAAGCCCCGGCGATTAGATCGCACGGTGCCACATGCTCCAATCTGATGATCAAACAAGTGACTAAAAAGTGGCACGCTTGTGTAATAATTGTCCACGTACAAGTGGTACCCCTTTCCGAATAAGGGTGACACCAAGTCCCACACTATCTTGCCAGCGCTTCCTATGTAGTCAGGGCAGTTTGTCGGCTCTACGTGACTATCTCTTCCCTCGTAAACCATAAAACTACATGTATAGCCTGTGGCCCTGTCACAGAGCTTATACATCTTGACCCCGTATCTGGCACGCTTGCTGGAAAGGTACTGTTTGAATGACAAGCGGCCAGAAAACTTAATCAGGGACTCATCAACGCAGACAACTTGATGGGGGGTAAACAAGTCTGCAAAACGTTGGTTGAAGTGGTTTACGAGGGGCCGAATTTTGTAGAGCCGATCGTATGCAGGGTCTCCACGAGGACGACAGAGTTCATTGTCGTTGAAGTGCATGAACCGCAAAATCTGCTCGTATCGTGCCCTGGCCATGGAAGCAGAGAACAAGGGCGAATGGTAAATTGGGTCAGTGGACCAATATGACCGCAACTCACTCTTTTTATTCAAGCCCATGAGGAGGGAAAGGCCCAGAAAGATCTTAAATTCGGAAACCGTAATTGGTTTCCAATCTCTGGCAAGGGTGGACTGGGGAATAGTGGCGATGTGTTGACCAGCGTACAAATTGCTTTGGTCCACAATAGATCTATAGAGATCTTCGGTGAAAAACAGCGAATAAAAATCCAGTGGCATAAAGTCAACTGTTTCCACCTGAATTCCGGGTTGGCCAGTGAAAGGGGGAAGTACGGGTGCTGCAGAAGTGGTGGGTTCCCAATTCGGATTGGCCAATGCAGCAGGAAGGGCACTATGGGCACGACGGGCCTGTGTTCGTCTTCTTGGTGGCAGCGGGAAACTACTAGTGCTTGCCACCTCGCCAGCTTGAACTGCACTTATGGGACTCGCCACGTCACCACGTGATACTGCAGTGCTGGATGTACGACCAGGGTGTACTAGGCCGCTGGTGCTTGCCAGTTCACCAGAAGGAATAGCGGCGCTAGTACTTCTCTGCTCCATACGAGAGCCCTGCGGTTCTTGCACTTCAAGGACAGAAGAAGAAGTTCGGGGTCTGGTACGCCTGACCTTAGCAGGGACCACAACTCCGTCGTCAGAGCTATCTGTCATGGAGCCGCTGTCCTCTACAGGATCGTATTCTGAGCCTGAATCTGACAGATGAGTGACTTCCTCTTCACTATCTGTCATGCTCAGAAACCTGTAGGCCTCTTCACTAGTGTACCTTCGATTTGCCATTTTGGGCTCTAAATTTAGGGGTACACTAGTGAGACTCACAGGCAAAAAAGCTCCTGACTGTCAGCGACTGTATCAAAACGCTACCAAAAAACTGTTAGCGATCGCAGGGATCAGGCCTGACTCTGCAAACGCTGCAGTTATGTGTGCTTAGTGTTTTGTAAGTGTCAGTTATCGATCGATACTGCACTTGGGTGGGCTGGGCAGGGCTGGGCAGAGGAGCAAAACGCAGGTGCTAGCAGGTATCTGGGCTGATCCCGCTAACACTGCGTTTTTTTGGGGGACCCTAAATTGCTGGGGAGTATAGATCTGATCGGATCAGATATCGATCCGTTCAGATACTATAGCACTAAGGGAGGTGTATGCTGCGTGCGTAGGTGTTAGCGGTACTGGTGCTAACCTGACGCTGCCTGGGGCGACGCAGACCTTATCTGATCCTAAAAACGTAACTTCTATCACCGCCGGGCAATTAGGGGGTTAAACCTTTATAAGGTAATAAACGGCGGGTGCCCTAAAACTATAATAAACTATAATAAACGATAATAAACTGTAATAAACTACAAAAAACAAACTAGCTAACCAGCGTCACCCGTAACACTTATACGGTGATCGCTGGTGAAAGGGTTAACTAGGGGGCAATCAAGGGGTTAAAACCTTTAGCAGGTAGTATATGGGGGTCCCTGTCGCTATAAAACACTCACAGCGAACCTATATACTTACCTCCCTAACTAGCGTCACCTGTGTCACTAATGCAGCGATCAGAAAAACGATCGCTTAGCGACACTGGCGACGGGGGGTGATCACGGGGTTAACCTTTATTAGGGGGGGTTAGGGGGGTACCCTGGACCTAAAGGGGGGTACCCTAGACCTAAAGGGGGCTAACCTAACTGCCCTAACACTTATAACTGTCACAAACTGACACCAATGCAAAAAAAAAAAAAAACTGCTATTGGTATCAGAGTGACAGGGGGTACAGGGGGGTGATCGGGGTGTGAAGGGGGGTGAAAAGTGTGCCTGCATGTTCTACTGGAAGTGTAGTGTTGGTGCACTTACTTGGATGTCTTCTCTCCTCTGCGCCGGGACGAAAAGACCGGCTCCAGGAGAGATGACATCACTTCCTCTCCCTCTGTTTACATTACAGAGGGAGAGGAAGCATTTGATTCGCTGGGAGCGATCGGGAGGGGGTGGCCATCAATGGATGGCCTCCCCCTGACCTTTCATCGCCCGCGAACAAGAGCCGACCGCCTATGGCACCGGGGGGGGGGTCCGATCGGACCCCCCGCCCGCGGGAAGGCATCACGTATCAGGTACGTGATTTTGCCTGCCCGTGCCATTCTGCTCACGTATATAGGCGTGAGGCGTGAGGCAAGTGGTTAAAGCAATCTACTGAGCTGGCCAGAACCACCTCTGGAGGGAGTCTATTCCACATTTTCACAGCTCTTGCTGTGAAGAAACCTTTCCGTATTTGGAGATGAAATCTCTTTTCCAACAGTCGTAAAGAGTGCCCCCTTGTCCTCTGTGTTGACCGTAAAGTGAACAACTCAACACCAAGTTCACTATATGGACCCCTTATATATTTGAACATGTTGATCATATCCTCCCTTATTCTCTTCTCAAGAGTGAACAAATTCAGTTCCTCTAATCTTTCCTCATAGCTGAGCTCCTCCATGCCTCTTATCAGTTTGGTTGCCCTTCTCTGCACTTTCTCCAGTTCCCCGATATCCTTTGAGAACTGGTGCCCAAAACTGAACTGCATATTCCAGATGAGGTCTTACTAATGATTTGAACAGGGGCAAAATGATATCTCTCTCTGGAGTCCATACCTCTCGTAATACAAGAAAGGACTTTGCTGGCTTTGGAAACCGCAGCTTGGCATTGCATGCTATTATTGCGCTTATGATCTACCAAAACCCCCAGATCCTTCTCCACTACGGATTCCCCCAGTTGTACTCCCCCTAGCATGTATGATGCATGCATATTCTTGGCCCCCAAGTGCATAACTTTACATTTCTCAACATTAAACCTCATCTGCCACATAGACGCCCAATTAGACAGGGCATTGAGGTCAGCTTGTAAATTGGAGACATCCTGTAAGGACGTTATTCCACTGCATAGCTTGGTGTCATCTGCAAAGATAGAAATGTTACTTTTGATCCCAGACCCAATATCATTTATAAAGATATTAAAGAGTAAGGGTCCCAGCACTGAACCTTGGGGTACACCACTGATAACCTTAGACCATTCAGAGTAAGAATCATTAACCACTACTCTCTGAATTCTGTCGTTTAACCAGTTTTCTATCCATTTACAAACTGATATTTCCAAGCCTGTAGACTTTAACTTACACATGAGCCGTGTGTGCGGAACTGTATCGAACGCTTTTGCAAAATCCAAGTATACCACGTCCACAGCCACCCCTCTGTCCAAGGTTTTACTTACCTCTTCATAAAAAGAAATCAGGTTTGTCTGACAACTTCTGTCTTTCATGAACCCATGCTGTCTGTTGCTTAAAATGTTTTTGTCCAGCAAGAACTCGTCTATGTGGTCTTTTATTAAATGCTCCAGTATCTTCCTGACTATAGAAGTTAAACTAACAGGTCTATAGTTACTTGGTAAAGACTTTGATCCCTTTTTAAATATAGGCACCACGTTCGCCCTGCGCCAATCCAGTGGTACTATTCCCGTCATTAATGTCATCTACCCAAACATCTATCCCCTCCTACCTTTACAACTTATCTAAAACACATGCATTTCCCCCCTATCTTAGTTGACGCCTTGTTGCAGGCCGACAGCAATGACTTCGCCTCCGCCCCGCCGTCACCCGGGGCAGGCTCATCAAACGACGGCTCGCAGTCTCTCAGAGCTTGGACCATCCCCAAGCTTACAGCAGAACTACGGCGCAGGAGTATTCCCTACCCTGCGACTGCTAGCAAAGCTGAGCTCTTTAGGCTGTTTCCTCCGCCAGTGGCAGCCCAACCAGGCACCAAAGCATCACTGCAGTCAATTTCCTCAGAAATTACTCAGCTGCACTCCTTGGTGACCACACTGTCGGAAGCAGTCTCCGACGTTCAGGCAAGAGTGGGAACCCTGGAGTTACATCAAACTGCGCCCCCACCATCTACAGTTACCCCCATGCCTCTCCTTACAGGTACGCCCGACATCTGCACCTATGTCTTCCCTGCACATCTCGTCCCAGCAGGCATCAGGAAGGACATCATGGATGGGAAGGACGTTAACTTAGCATCTCTCCTCATCGCAGTACACGACTTGGCCGAAAACAAGTCCAATTCATGGGGGGACATCTCCGTCGTCCTGAAGGCTAAAGACCATAGGCTTACCCGCAAACTCACTACTATTGTGCTGGCCTTTGGGATGCTCAGGGACGTACTATGCACGGTCAACCCCAACAGGGGGGGGGGGGGGAGAGCTAGATCTATACTTATATGCAGTAGTGGATCTATGTTATAAATCTGGAGGATGCTCATTGTATGACTACCACAGGTCATTTTCAGCTAAAGCAGCAGCCAGACTCTCCCAGTTCCAGGCAACTACCAACTGGAGCACCATCGATACAGAGCTGTTCTGTCGCCATTTCGCTGGCCTACATTCCCCATTCTGTACTAACTGCCAGTCTTCTACCCATATGGTTAACTGGTGCTCCAGGTGGCAGGCGCCCCCCCAACTTTCCCTCCATCTCTAGTGCCGCTCACAACCCAACGGCATTTACTCAGCCGTCCCAGGCAGACAGATTAGGATGACCCATCCATGCACTAGGGGGCGCAGCCATATGCAACAATACCAACTTCGGGGGTTGTAACCTCCCTCACTGCAAACTCCTTCATATCTGCCTCACATGTCACAAAGCTCACCCCAGAAACACCTGCGGTATTAAACAGCTTAAATCCGCATGACTAGGCCGAGTGCACGTAGGATGGCTGGGGTTTTACCTCTCCTCACACCCAAAACCTTCACTGGCTGCCTTCCTCATCCAGGGATTCACTACAGGCTTTCTCCCCGGACTTATCACACTCCCCAACACAACTCACGAGTGCAAGAACCTGCTTTCAGCCGCTACCGACGAGGAAGCAATCACCCTGCTGCAGACCGAACTAGACCGGGGGGTACATGATCTGTCCCTTTACACATCCACCTTTCTCTATATGGAGAGTCAGCCCTATCGGGCTTGTCAAGGGCAGGTTTTCAAATATACTTCGTTTAGTCTATGATTTGTCCGCGCCTCATTGTTCCCACATACCCAGTTTAAATTCCCTCATACCTTCAGAAGAGTTTTCACTTAAATATTAATCTGTAGACTTAGCTATTCAATCTATAATTCATGTAGGAGTGGGCACTTGGCTGTGTAAAGCGGACATCTCGGACGCATTCAAGTTGTTACCAATCGAACCGTACCTATGGCAATGGCACGGAATTAAGTGGAAAGGCTCGTACTATTTCGCCACCAAATTACATTTCTGCTCCATAAGCAGCCCGTGGCTGTTTGACACATTTGCTCAGTCCCTTTCCTGGATCCTGTCACATCACGCGTGATTCACTACTTAGACGATTTCCTACTCATAGAGAAACCTAGTGAGCCCCCAATAGATCTAAACAGCCTAAGACAGATCTTCCACAATCTTAACGTGCCTATAGCAGTAAAGAAAGTGGAAGGCCCGGCACAGATGGTCACCTTCTTGGGTGTCATACTCAACACTTGCGCCATGCAGGCTAGCCTGCCTCCCGACAAGTTGACCCACATCAGGACAGTCATCCATACCTTCACCAGTACTCAAGGCTGCACTAAGAGGCAACTACAATCCTTGCTTGGCATGCTTAACTTTGCCATAAGTATTATCCCTCAAGGGCGATCCTTTGTCTCCTGCCTCCTGGTGTTCCTCTCCCAGGTACAAGACCCTGACCAAATCCTTAAACTAGACGAAGCAACGATAGCTGATCTGGCCATGTGGGATGATTTTTTAACAAACTGGAACAGCATTTCGATGTTCATTCCGTCAGCATCTCCCACTTCACCCCAGATAGTCACGGATGCCGCAGCCTCCACAGGCTTTGCAGCAATTTTTGGCCATCACTGGTTTGCAGGACCATGGCCGCCAGAGATACTCTCGATTTCCCGGGTTCAGTCAATCCTCCTCGTTGTTCGAGATCTACCCCATTGTTGCAGCAGCTCAAGTCTGGGGCAACAATTGGGCAGGACAAACAGTGACATTTGCCACAGACAATCAAGCCACAGCCAGTATCATAAATAAAGGCCGGTCCAAGTCCTTGGCCATCATGTCCTTTCTACGCAGGCTGGTGCAACTGTCACTACAGCACCAATTTAACGTCCTCTGTGTCCACCTCATAGGCAAATGCAACACCTCGGCCGATGCTCTCTCGTCTTAACTTTACAAAATTTTTTTCACAGGAACCTAAAGCCGACCTGACCATGTCTGTTATCCCACATTGGTCGCAGCTAACCCTGGATTGAAGCGACATCTTTATGATGCTACTAGTCTAATTAACCTGTCATTATCTCACAACACACTGAAAGCCTACTGTACTGCCTGGAAGATCTATCACAGGTTTCTAGCTGCTACACCCGGGGCAATACCAGGAGATCTCCATCACATTCTGGCCTTCATATAGTACTGCCATACACAGCTGGTATTGTCGCACAATACCATTAGACTCTACCTAGCTGGCATCCAGCATTCCACCTCCTTACAAGATCCTACCAAACTGTCTTTGTTCGCTGCCCATGCGGTCAAGGTCATCCTGCGAGGTATTCACAAACAGCCCCAAATCACAAATGCTTACCGGTCACCAGTGCCATATTCCGAGACATGTCCACTATCCTCTCACGTTCTCCCTTTGGTTTATTACCCAGCTTGGTCATCCAAGCAGCCATCTACCTGGTAGTCTACGGCCTTCTATGCCCCAGCGAATTCAGTCACCAGCCCCAGTCGTAAGATGTTACGTAGACGCCACCTCACGCGTCACCACAGTCACTTCATCTTGCACCTCGCAGTGTCTAAGACAACAGTCCAGTCCGGGGGTTGACACCAAGCTCTTCAGAACTCATGCCTGGTGCCCCATAGCCATTTTAGATCAGTTATTAGCTCATCTGTCTGATCCCTCGCAGGACAGCCCATTGCTACCATTCCCGATTAGCCCTCTAAGTACCAACCAGTTCACTACTCACGTCAGGACCCTTTTGCGCAACTTAAGCCTTGACCCCAGCCGTTTTTCTGGACATTCTTTCCGCATTGAAGCAGCATCAGCAGCCTCACGAAACAGGGTCCCAGCCACGTGATCAGAAAATGGGCAGGTGGAAATCCACCTGCTTCGCTTGATTACATCCCCAATCCACAAGCAGAAATTTCACGAGCCTTCAGCAAGCTTGCCCTGTAGTATGTCAGTAAACTTAAATAAATAATTACCTCCCTAACCAAGCCTTTTTGCGCCCTTCTCTGGCACACTTCAGGTCTATTTTATGTTGTTAGTCTTGTGACATGTTTTTGTGCTTCATATCTCTCAGGGCAGAGGGCTCCGACCTTAAAATCTATCTAATCTATCTAATCTATCTTCAGACCCCCTTAAATTTTTCACTCTGTTATATTGCAGCCATTTGCTAAAA
The DNA here is from genome assembly GCA_037952835.1 of Lithobates septentrionalis. Classification (NCBI taxonomy): domain Eukaryota; kingdom Metazoa; phylum Chordata; class Amphibia; order Anura; family Ranidae; genus Lithobates; species Lithobates septentrionalis. Next base: position 2,592,623 of record JBBDGP010001229.1, on the reverse strand, counting down.
TCATTTAAGTTCATTTTTTTCCCCTCATTAATGTACACACACAGCACCCCATATTGACAGAAAAACACAGAATTGTTGACATTTTTGCAGATTTATTAAAAAAGAAAAACTGAAATATCACATGGTCCTAAGTATTCCGACCCTTTGCTCAGTATTTATTAGAAGCACCCTTTTGATCTAATACAGCCATGAGTCTTTTTGGTAAAGATGGAACAAGTTTTTCCCACCTGGATTTGGGGATCCTCTGCCATTCCTCCTTGCAGATCCTCTCCAGTTCTGTCAGGTTGGATGGTAAACGTTGGTGGACAGCCATTTTTAGGTCTCTCCAGAGATGCTCAATTGGGTTTAAGTCAGGGCTCTGGCTGGGCCATTCAAGAACAGTCACAGAGTTGTTGTGAAGCCACCCCTTCGTTATTTTAGCTGTGTGCTTAGGGTCATGGTCTTGTTGGAAGGTAAACCTTCGGCCCAGTCTGAGGTCCTGAGCACTCTGGAGAAGGTTTTCGTCCAGGATATCGCTGTACTTGGCCGCATTCATCTTTACCTCAATTGCAATCAGTTGTCCAGTCCCTGCAGCTGAAAAACACCCCTACAGCATGATGCTGCCACCACCATGCTTCACTGTTGGGACTGTGTTGGACAGGTGATGAGCAGTGCCTGGTTTTCTCCACACATACTGCTTAGAATTTTAGCAAACTATGCGGGCTTTCATGTGTCTTGCACCGAGGAGAGGCTTCCGTCGGGCCACTCTGCCATAAAGCCCCGACTGGTGGAGGGCTGCAGTTACAGTTGACTTTCTACAACTTTCTCCCATCTCCCGACTGCATCTCTGGAGCTCAGCCACAGTGATGTTTGGGTTCTTCTTTACCTTTCTCACCAAGGCTCTTCTTCCTCCGCTAGCTCGGTTTGGCCGGACGGCCAGCTCTAGGAAGGATTCTGGTCATCCCAAACGTCCTCTATTTAAGGATTATGAAGGCCACTGTGCTCTAAGGAACCTTAAGTGCAGCAGACATTTTTTTGTAACCTTGGCCAGATCTGTGCCTTGCCACAATTCTGTCTCTGAGCTCTTCAGGCACTTCTTTTTGACCTCATGATTCTCATTTGCTCTGACATGCACTGTGAGCTGTAAGGTCTTATAAAGACAGGTGTGTGGCTTTCCTAATCAAGTCCAATCAGTATAATCAAACACAGCTGGACTCAAATGAAGGTGTAGAACCATCTCAAGGATGATCAGAAGAAATGGACAGCACCTGAGTTAAATATATGAGTTTCACAGCAAAGGGTTTGAATACTTAGGACCATGTGATATTTCAGTTTTTTCTTTTTTAATAAATCTGCAAAAATGTCAACAATTCTGTGTTTTTCTGTCAATATGGGGTGCTGTGTGTACATTAATGAGGAAAAAAAATGAACTTAAATGATTTTAGCTAATGGCTGCAATATAACAAAGTGAAAAATTTGAAGGTCTTATTACTTTCCGTCCCCACTGTATGTATGTATGTATGTATATATAATCTATATCCCCAAAATAAATGAAAACCACAAAATACCACCTCCCAAAACCGAAGCCCGCCTTTCTTTTATAGAAAAGTTTTAATTTTTTATTTTTTTTATAAGACTCCTACTAACCTAGGTGTATGCAGCATCGGTCTGCCAATGCTGCTACACTGAGAACCGAGCGAACGTACACCACCGATCACTCAGTTCCCACACCTCCCTGAGCAGAAAGCTGGTGACTGTCAGTCAACAGCTCTCTGCTCTGCCCCCTCCTCGCTCACTGGAGCGCTGGGCTGTAGAGGGGGCAGAGCAGTTGGCTCAAACACTCGGGCTCACTGAGACGCTGAGTCGGGTGGCAGTCCAGGGGTCTGTGCAGATCCCGACTCTGACTTCAGCCCGCTCTCTGCTGAAAATGGGTCACTGGAGTGCAAAACGAACTACACTCCTGTGATCCCCAGGAGAAGTACAGCCAAACAAGCTTTGACTGTACTTCTCCTTTTAAAGGTAAGCATTGCAGCAAAAAAGGTGACCATTGACGTTAACCACAAAATAAATCAAGAAGAACAAGAAAAATCTAGCAATCGGTAATATAGTACAGTTTCCTACCTGATCCCAATCTCTCACCTTTGCAGTTTGTCAGCTTTCCTTATGCTTTCCCATACCTTCCAACTTTTGAACTTCAGAATGAGGGACACTCAAAAAGAATGAAGAGCTTCCATTACAAATGGTTTTGCATGAACTATGGAAGTGTTACACACAAAGTGTAGAATGATTCAGGAGTCCATTCTGCACAGTGTCACGGAACGTCCCACATTCCAGAATACAAGTCTTTTTTATACAGTAGAAGGAGGTTCCCCCCTCCTGCTCATATTACTCTAACAATACACCTGTAACAAATTTAACATGAGCTAATTAACTAATCCCTTTAAGCAGCCGATGTGACTCTGTGCCCGTCAGGATTTCACTACAGGCCAGACTTGTTGTCACCAAGCTTCACACAGTACATTATCATAAGTACAACCACAGGACATTTTCTCACAATAGCAGGAGCTCCACTAGGAGTCGGCCCATCTCCTACATTGTACAGAGGACAATGTGATCAGCTCTCTCAATTAACTAACATGTTGAGTTTAGAATCAAACAAACCAAGAATAGTCTCTACATACATCCTGGGAGATATTGTGGACAAATATCACTGTCCCATTTTATTTTTTTTTTCCCCCCAAATAATTTTTATTGATAAAGCAATAAATGGTACAACAACAAATCGTGTAGAGTACAATTTACACAGTTGCTTCAGTCAAAATACAGTAAATATATTTTGCAGTTAAAGACAGTATCGTAAACATATTTGCGATAGAGTACAGGTAGGAATGACTGTAATCAAGAAACGAACATATCGGAACTAATAACTGTAGAATATAGTTAAGCTAGAAGAGAACGTTAGTGTATTCATTAGGCCTTGAGGATTGTATGCGCCATTCAGGTAGATCGAGAAATGCCAGTGCTCTACCTCGCACCCCTGATGGGAGCATACTGTGCGAGGGAGACGGCATTGAAAGTAGCACATGAATTTTTAACATTGTCAAACTACGTACTTTATGGAGTGGTATGCCTCATGCCTTCGTAGAAAGAGTGGGAGAAATCTAATCTTCTGCCTTTCAGGGGATAGGAAAACACAAGGGAATAAGGTAATACGTTTGCTAGGGATGAAGCTGGTACTTAGTATCTTGAAAGAGGTCCTTTCGCCTCTAGGAATGCAGTGTAGGCAATGGTTATATAATATTTTAGGATTGTATATTGAGGGATGTACAGCTAATACAGAGGGAATGTTGTATAAACATAACCAACATGGCAACCACAAAGAACCATGAAATCTTTCCTATATGGAAAAGTGGCATTACGAGTTATGAAGGAGCTCTTGATACTTTGGAGAAGCCCTGAAGTGAGTCCAACACTCCCAAATCTTCCCATATTTAGAGGGATTGTCATTGGCTTGATGAATTAGATTTTCTAATTCAGATATTTTGTCAATGCGTTTGAACCACATTGCTATAGTAGAAGGGTCAGTACTTCTCCATATTACTGGTATGCATTGTTTAGCAGCGTTTACGAGATGAAGTGCAAGGGATTTTTTGTAAGCGTATTGTGGAATGGATGAGTGGTATAGTAGGTATTGGGACGGTGTAAAGGATAGGGTGTAGGTTGTGATATAAGTTATCGTCTCATGTACTGTTTCCCAGAATCGTTTAATTTGTGGGCAATTCCACCATATATGGAGCAAAGAACCTTCGTCAGCGTTGCATCTCCAGCAAAGGGGTGAGATAGATGGGTGATATAGATGAATAATATCTGGTGTTCTGTACCATCTCGAGTAAAGTTTGTAGGAATTTTCCTGTGCTGATACATTTATGGATCCCTTATGGATGTGTTCATATATGTTTACCCAGTCTTCAGAAGAGATGTCGAACCCCAGTTCCGTTTCCCATTTTTGGTTGTTGTATTTATTTTGGGGTCATACTCGCTGAAAAGAAGTGAATATACTTCTGAGATAAGGTGTGTTTGTGGCGGTGAGCTGGTGCAGAGCATTTCAAAAGGTGTCAGGTCTCTAAACCACTGGAATGTGGGTCTGGCCTCGTTCAGAAAGTGCCTAATTTGGAGGAATTTGAAGGTGGTAGTCCGGTAAGTGAGAGAGTAGTGCATTAAAAAGGAAGCAGCTTTCCATTACGGAAAAATTGTGAGGTTCTAAGAGGGGTTATTATCTGGGCATGAGGTTGGTTGTGTGAGGGTACTCCTGGTTCAAAGTCAGGATTGTCTACTAAGGGGGTTAGCGGTCCCGGGGATGGGCACCAGTGAAGTGTCTGGGATGTTTGTCTAAAAGTGGCGAGTGTAGGTCCCGTCAGTGGGTGCAAGGTGTATTCTTTCGGTGTAGCTTGTGAAATTATCCATGGTAGATGGGCAATAGGAACTGGTGAAAAAGGAGTCTTCAAGATCAACCCAATCTTTAGTGGATTTATGAATGTGCCAGTCAATTATCCTTGTAAGATGGCAAGCTGAATGGTATTTGTGAATATCGGGAAGACTCAAACCTCCTTTTATTTTGGGGGTGGTCATTTTCTCCCAGCTCAATCTAGGGGATTTCACGGCCCATATGAAGTTCCTGCAAATTTTCTTATATGTGGTGAATAGGGATGAGCTTCGTGTTCGAGTCGAACCCATGTTCGACTCGAACATCGGCTGTTCGACCGTCCGTCGAATTGCGAACGATATGGGCCGTTCGCGCCAAATTAGTGTGGCGCGTCACGGCCCATAATTCACTGCGGCATCGCAGTGCATTGCTGGCTGATGATTGGCCAAGCATGCACTATGACCCGCATGCTTGGCCAATCACAGCGCCGTCAGTAGAGAGAGCTGTAATTGGCCAAAGCCAGGGTGGCTTTGGCCAATTATGGCTCAGGGGATTTAGTACACGCCCCACACTATATAAGGCCGCCTGCACGGCGGCCCTGTGTAGTGTGTGTTCCGGTGTGCTGAGAGATAGAGAGAGAGAGACAGTGTCATTTGATTTGAGTTAGATAGATTAGGCAGAACAGTCAGTCAGTTAGCTGCACTTACAGTGTATATATATATATATGCATCCCAGGTGTTGCATATATATATATATATATATATATATATATATATATATATATATATATATATACACACTGTATTCAGTTTAGCTAGATCCGTTCCTGTTATCTTCTATCTAGACTATTTACATTTAGTGCAGTGCGTCCTGCTCACAGTGTTCAGCTAGATCCGTTCCTGCTATTTACATTTAGTGCAGTGCGTCCTGCTCACAGTGTTCAGCTAGATCCGTTCCTGCTATTTACATTTAGTGCAGTGCGTCCTGCTCACAGTGTTCAGCTAGATCCGTTCCTGCTATTTACATTTAGTGCAGTGCGTCCTGCTCACAGTGTTCAGCTAGATCCGTTCCTGCTATTTACATTTAGTGCAGTGCGTCTTGCTCACAGTGTTCAGCTAGATCCGTTCCTGCTATTTACATTTAGTGCAGTGCGTCCTGCTCACAGTGTTCAGCTAGATCCGTTCCTGCTATTTACATTTAGTGCAGTGCGTCCTGCTCACAGTGTTCAGCTAGATCCGTTCCTGTTATCTTCCTACTGACAGGCAGGCTTGTCTGGTTACAGTATATAAAGCTACCTGAAGAAAATTACAGGTGTTCTATTTGATCCTATTAGTACCACGGTCAGGCAGCTAGACTATTTACATTTAGTACAGTGCGTCCTGCTCACAGTGTTCAGCTAGATCCGTTCCTGTTATCTTCCTACTGACAGGCAGGCTTGTCTGGTTACAGTATATAAAGCTACCTGAAGAAAATTACAGGTGTTCTATCCCAGCTTAGTGCAGCTACAGGCCATTAGTATGTCTGGAAGGCCAAGAAGGAGAGGCAGACAGTCACAAGCCAATAAGAGAGGGCAAGCAGGCTCTGTGTCTAGTGCTGGTCGTGGAGACGGTGCATCCTCATCAGCACGTGGCCATGGGACACGCTTGGCCTTTTTTTCGGCAGCTGGCCGTGCTGAGCCGCAACATGCGGAAGACTTGGTCGAGTGGATGACCAAGCCGTCCTCATCCTCCTCATCCTCTCTCACCCATGCCCAGGGTGCTTTGTCTGGCAAAGCAGCGGCCTCTTCCCTCAGCTCAATGTCATCAGTGACTCCTTCCCTAGCTCCACCATGTCCTCCTGAGGATTCCCTCGAACTGTTTGACCACAGTGTTGGGTACATGCTCCAGGAGGATGCCCAGCGTTTGGAAGGCTCTGATGATGATACTGAGCTCGATGAAGGCAGTAACATGAGCACGGACAGAGGGGGTGCCCAAGAAGGACAGCAATCTGGCAGTCATGCTCCCCCTGCTGCAGCATACTGCCAGGTTTGCTCCAGTGATGAGGAGGGAGGGGATGATGAGGTCACTGACTCAACGTGGGTGCCTGATAGGAGAGAGGAGGAGGAGGAGGAGGAGGAGGAGGCGGCGCATCACCAACGAGGCAGGATGCCCTCCAGGGGCCAGCCTAAGGGCAGCACATTGACTGCATCACACCCCAAAGCTCCACATGTGCAGGGCGCTGCAGTCTCTGCGCGTTATTCAAAAAGTTCTTTGGTGTGGGCCTTTTTTGAGACGAGTGCATCAGATCGCACCGCTGCTATTTGCAAGCGTATCTCGCGTGGCCAAAACATCTCCCGCTTGGGTACCACATGCTTGACCAGACATATGTTGACCTGCCATGCAGTTCGTTGGCAAGCGTATCTAAAAGACCCACACCAAAGAACAAAGAGGATCTCTCCTTGCTCCTCATCAGCTGAGATTTCCAACCCCACTAGACCTTCAGTCCTCTCTGAGACCTGCAGTGAGAGGAATGAAGGTGTAGAATTAGGTGTGTCACAGCCAAGTACTTGTGGGCAATCTGCTTTTGGTACACCGACGTCAGATTGTACCAGGCAAATTTCCCTGCCCCAGCTGCTGCACCGCCGAAAGAAGTTTGCTCCCAGCCATCCACATGCCCAGCGGTTGAATGCTAGCTTGGCAAAATTGCTAGCACTTCAACTGCTGCCTTTTCAGTTGGTAGACTCTGCCCCCTTCCGTGAGTTTGTGGAATGTGCGGTTCCTCAGTGGCAGGTACCCAAACGCCACTTTTTCTCACGGAAGGCGATTCCGGCTCTCTACCGGCATGTGGAAGGCAATGTCCATGCCTCGCTGGACAGGGCGGTCAGCGGTAAGGTGCATATTACCGCTGACTCATGGTCCAGCAGGCATGGACAGGGACGTTACCTAAGTTTCACGGCGCATTGGGTGACTCTGCTGGCAGCTGGGAAGGATGCAGGACAAGGTGCAGTAGTGTTGGAGGTTGTTCCGCCACCACGCCTCCAAAATGCTGATTGTGACACACCTCTCTCCTCCACCCCCTCCTCTTCTTCTTCCTCCATGGCCTCTTCCTCGGAACCAGCGGTGCTCCGTAGGCGTTCAAGGGGCTACGCAAGTACGCAGGCCAAAAGATGCCATGCGGTGCTTGAGCTGGTGTGCTTGGGGGACAGGAGCCACACTGGGGCAGAGGTTCTGTCAGCTCTGCAGGGGCAGGTTCAGAGGTGGTTGACGCCACGCCAACTTAAGGCAGGAATGGTGGTTTGCGACAATGGCACCAACCTCCTCTCTGCCCTCCGACAGGGACAAATGACCCATGTGCCCTGTTTGGCTCACGTCCTTAACTTGGTGGTGCAGCGGTTCTTGGGCAGGTACCCGGGCTTACAGGATGTCCTGAGGCAGGCCAGGAAAGTCTGTGTGCATTTCCGCCGGTCATATAATGCCAGGACCTCCAAAAAGGAGTTTAACCTGCCCAAGAACCGCCTAATCTGTGACATGCCCACCAGGTGGAACTCAACGTTGGCCATGCTGCAGCGGCTGCACACGCAGCAGAGTACCTGTGCGACTATGGCACCAGGACAGGGTCAGGGGAGCTTGTTTTTTTTTCCCCACGCCAGTGGGCCATGATCAGGGATGCATGCACTGTCCTGTCACCATTCGAGGAGGCCACGAGGATGGTGAGCACTGACAGTGCATGCATCAGTGACACTGTCCCCCTTGTCCACCTGTTGGAGCACACGCTGCGTGGAATAATGGACAGGGCACTTGAGGCAGAACAGAGGCAGGAAGAGGAGGACTTCCTTAGCTCTCAAGGCCCCCTTTATCCAGACAGTGTTCCTGCGTGCCCGCCGATCACACAGGAAGAGGACGAGGAGGAGGAGGAGGAGGAGGAAGAAGATTGTGTCAGTATGGAGGTGGAGCCTGGCACTCAGCATCAGCAGCAGTCTTTAAGGGATCAGTCCCAAGGAACACATGGACTTGTACGTAGCTGGGAGGAGGTGGCTGCGGACGTTGTTGTCCTTAGTGACCCAGAGGACTCCGGACCGAATGCCTCAGCAAACCTACGCTGCATGGCCTCCCTGATCCTGCAAAGCCTGCGTAAGGATCCTCGTATTCGTGGTATCAAGGAGAAGGACCAATACTGGCTGGCAACCCTCCTTGATCCACGTTACAAGGGTAAGGTTGCGGACCTTATCTTGCCATCGCAGAGGGAGCAGAGGATGAAACATCTTCGGGAGGCCTTGCAGAAAGGTCTGTGCAACGCGTTCCCAGAGACTGGGAGGTTACAAACTCCTGTTTCTGGACAACGTGTTGCTGAGGCTTCGGTCAGTCAAAGAAGGAGCGGTGGAGAAGGTGGCCGTCTGACCGATGCGTTCAGACAATTTTTTGGTCCGCAGCCCCAAGGTATGATCGGTTCCAGCAACCATCGCCAGCGTCTGTTTTACATGGTGCAGGAATACCTAGGGGCAAGATCAGACTTGGACACCTTTCCCACCCAAAATCCTCTGGGTTACTGGGTCTTGAGGATGGATCACTGGCCAGAGCTTGCACAGTATGCAATTGAGCTACTGGCCTGTCCTGCATCCAGCGTTCTTTCGGAACGCACATTCAGTGCTGCTGGAGGCGTGGTAACCGATCACAGGGTGCGTCTGTCCACCGACTCGGTCGATCGGCTGACCTTCATAAAAATGAATCAGTCTTGGATCACCACCAGCTACCAAGCACCTGATGCTGATGTAACCGAATATTTTTTTTTGAAATCTCAGATCCCTTCAAAGACTGCCTATGCTGATGCTGAGTGACTATCCCTGAGTAATTATCCTCTTCCTCCTCAATCATCACGCTGATAGCTTGTAAGAACATTTTTGGTTCTGGGCACCACCACCAGTGCCTAAGGCACAATTTTTCAGCCCCTGTTTAACAGGGGCGTGTAATTACAATTTTTGATGCAATACTTTGCAGCAGGGCTCGTTCCTGCGTTCCAACTAGAGTGTCTGTGAGGGGTTGCAGTGTTGTGGCACCAGCACCAGTGCCTAAGGCCTAATTTTTCAGCTCCTGTTCAACAGGGGCATGTAATTACAATTCTTGATCTAATATTTCACAGCAGGGCCCTGTGAGGGCTTACAGTGTTGTGGCCACAGCAACACCTAAGGCCCAAATTTCTGCTGAGTATATAGGGCAGGACCCTACTTTCAAACATCTAACTTACAAACGACTCCTACTTGCAAACGGAAGGAGACAACAGGAAGTGAGATGAAATCTACCCCTAGGAAGGGAAATTCTCTCCTGTAAGAGTTAATATGGGAAAACAATTTCTCCTTTCCACTGATGCTTTCCAATCCTTGTTCCACAAAAAAACCCAAATTTTCAAAAAACATTTTTCATTGGGACAAAAAGGTGAGGTGAAATCTTCTGAAGAGGAGGAAAGACAGCAAAACAAATGTCACAGGGATGATAACCCTTCCCTATGTTTCCAAAAAGCTTAGAAAAGATTTTTTGGCTGGAGCTAAACACGTTAAAAATGTTCAAAATTACAAACAGATTCTACTTAACAACAAACCTACAGTCCCTGTCTTGTTTGCACCGCCTGTATACTGCTGTTCAGAGTATATAGGGCCTGGTGGCCCCACACCTTTCCTTATTTTAATTTGGGTGCGGGGTTCCCCTTAATATCCATACAAGACCCAAAGGGCCTGGTAATGGACTGGGGGGTACCCATGCCGTTTGTCTCACTGATTTTCATCCATATTGCCATGACCCGACATGACATTAAACCCGCAAGCAGTTTTAAATGAGATTTTTTCCTTTAAAAATGACATTTGGTGCAGGGACTGTTCTAAACATGGGAAACACGCGTCACTTTACAGGCATACTATAGACACCCCCCAGGTACGATATTTAAAGGAATATTTCACTTTTTTTTTTTTTTACTTTAAGCATCATTAAAATCACTGCTCCCGAAAAAACGGCCGTTTTTAAAAGTTTTTTTTGCATTGATACATGTCCCCTGGGGTAGGACCCGGGTCCCCAAACCCTTCTTAGGACAATACCATGCAAATTAGCCTTTAAAATGAGCACTTTTGATTTCGAACGTTCGAGTCCCATAGACGTCAATGGGGTTCTAACGTTCGTGCGAACTTTCGGTCCGTTCGCGGGTTCTGGTGCGAACCGAACCGGGGGGTGTTCGGCTCATCCCTAGTGGTGAAGGAGGCGGGTAGTTTGATAGGAACGGTCTGTAGGAGATACAATATTCGGGGTAGGATATTCATCTTTATGATGGCAATTCTTCCAAACCAGGAAAAATGGCCCGAAGTCCATTTGAGGAGGTCTTTTTGTATGTTAGCGAATATCGGTAGGTAGTTTCTATCGTAAAGGTTATCTAAATGGGTCGGTAGTTGTATTCCCAAATAAGTAAGGGCATGGGGTTCCCATTTGAACGGGAAGTTCATCTTACATTGCATCACCAACTTCTGCAGGAGGGAGATATTGAGGGCCTTGGATTTCGTGAAATTAATTTTAAAGTTGGATAGGATATTAAAGGAAGCAAATTCTTTTAGCAGATTGGGCATGGAGATCAAAGGTTCCGAAAGGAATAAAAGGATGTCGTCAGCGTAAGCTGCAATCTTGTATTGTGTGGGAGTTAATATCTATTCCTTTTATATCAGGATTTGCCCTAATTTTACGTAAAAGGAGTTCTAAAGTGAGTATGAAGATGAGGGGTGATAATGGGCATCCCTGAAGAGTGCCATTCGAAACGGAGAAGGCGTCCGACAGGCGACCATTGACTCTTATTCTGGCCGTGGGTGAATAGTATAGTGCTAATATCATTCATATGAAAAGTGTGGGAAACCCCAGTGCTTGTAACGTTGCAGACATATAGTCCCATGCCACCCTGTCGAACGCCTTCTCCGCATCAAGCAATAAAAAAAAACCTTGTTGTTTGGTAAGGGAGGATGAGGAGAGATGATGATGTATGTGGAGGGCTTTTATGGTGTTATCCCTGGCTTCTCTGCTAGGGACGAAAACAACTTTGTCGAGGGAAATCAGTTTAGGGAGGATGGGGAGTATTCTGTTAGCGAGAATTTTCACGTAAAGTTTTAAATCGACATTTAGGAGGGAGATGGGCCTATAGTTGGTGACTAGTGTATCGTCTTTGCCTGGTTTCGGTATTAGGGTGATATGAGCCTCTAGTAGGTCTTTATTGCCTTGGGGAGAGGAGGCCAGTGAGTTGAATGCTTTTGTAATATGGGGGGCAAGTATATCCTGAAATGTTTTATAGTATCCGACGGTAAGTCCGTCTGGACCGGGACTTTTTCCTGTTTTGAGTTGTTTCAATGCTGCCTTTGTTTCCTCAACAGTAATGGGGCAATCAAGGGTCTTGGAATCATCAGTAGAAATAGGTGGTATACCGTATTGTGAGAGGAAGGCAGATATAGCTGCCTGCCTGCTGTGGTCGTCATCATTCAATTCTGGGGGGGGGGGTAGATTGTAAAGTTTAGAAAAGTAATTCACAAACTGTGTGGCGATTGTCATCCGGTGATGTAAAAGATTTCCCGGCTGAGTTCCTAATTTCGTGTATATTACAGGTTGCTTTCTTATGTTATAATGCTTTAGCTAGTAGTTTTCCAGATTTATTGCCGAATTCGTAGTATAATTTGTGATGTAGAATGTATTTGCGTCATAGTGCTTTATTCATTTCCTCTCTAAGAGCTTCCCTAGCTTGTAAGAGCTCTTCGAGGGATTATTTATGCACCCTTTCCAGTGTATGGATTTTAGATGAGAGCAGTGATATGGGCTCGTCTTTATTTCGGAAAGCAGCTATGGAAATGAAATCCCCTCTCACCACACATTTATGTGCTGCCCATATGATGGGCGGGCTAGGTTCGCCCAAAGAATTATCCTGGAAGTAGTGGATAAGTCGGGTGGAGATTCGTTGTGTGAGTTTAGGATCCGTCAGTAAGGAGCTGTCTAATCGCCATATCGAGTGAGCATGTGGAGACAATGAGAAAGTCAATGTAATTGAAATGGGAATATGATCAGAGAGTATCATAGGTTCTATGGTCGCTTGTTTGAGAAGGGGTAGATCAGTTTGGGGAAATGAAAAAATGGTCGATTCTGGAATATTTGTTGTGGGGGTATGAGTAGAATGTAAAACTTCCTTGTTTTAGTCCGGTCGTACGTCATCACGTACGAATTCGACGGACTTTGGTGGATTGTGTGTAGGCAAGTCCGTTCATTCAGAAAGTCCGTCGGAAAGTACGTCAAAGTCCGCCGGGCAAAGTCCGCCGTAAAGTCCGCTCGTGTGTACGCGGCATAAGAGAATGATGGATTGTTAGAACCACCGATCCTGCATTGTACCCTTGGTTTTGGGAGACCATAATCCCTATGCTGGGCGAAACTGCCGTAATAGCAGTCATCGCCGTCCGGTAAGCAGATTCTACTCACACACGCCTTGGTGGATCATATATAGGCACCTTTCGTCACAACCTTCTTGGATGGGTGTTCTTTATTTATCTGTGGTTTTATCAAGAACTTTTGGACTTCTTTTTCTCACATACACTTGTGATTTTAGTTTTGTTTATTATTGATTGAATTTGAAATATGTTTTCTCACTGATTGTTTTATATGTCACTTGGTGAAACTCATTTTCATATATTATATTAGCGCTGCACTTTGCTGTTTATTATACTTTTGGGAGTCAGATACAGGACTTTTCTAGGGTGCTGGCAGCTTTTCCTATTTATTTTTTATCTAAGCGCAGCTTTTACCCGGTTTTTGGGTTTCCTTCATACATATGTAGCTAGGTTGATGGGGGTTGTGGTATTCAGCGTGCATATAACAGTATGGATTTATCTGAGAATCACAGCTACCCTCTCCATACGAATGTGAAAAAATATACTCCACTTGACAGCAGTGTTAGATGAAGTTTCATGTTACTAGGTCTCAGTGTCTTGACCCAATAGTGTACGGGCATAGTGGAAGTTTGAATCCAACGGAGAGGAGACATGTGGAGGAGCGGCAACGAAGAAGAGGGAGTTTACTATCTAAGGAGGGGGGAAGGGGGGGTGGCGAACCTCAGACGACTCAGAGTCGAGTGTTTGCTATACTTAGGGCTGAAAGTAAGGGGGAGCCTGTCACATCACAGGTCAAGTGATTTCTGGAAATTTCATGTTAACATTAAGCATGTAGTGCTGTGGATTGGCAATCCCTGTGCCCATACATAGGTATTCTAATCCCAACCCTGGTAAAACTATAACTTCTAATCATAGTATGAGCATCACTACATATATCAAAGAACATTACCTAAGCCCTTAAACGAGAGAGAAAAAGACATTGAAGCCTGACTGCAGTTAGGTATTATCGGGTTTTGTAGTTTTCAGATGTATATTGATCCTTTTGTCTAGAGTATCTTGTACTGGTGAAGGCCGTGTAGATCCGCTGTCGGAGGTTTGGATGATCGGTCTATACAAGGGGATATAGTGTCATAGCAGGGACAAGTCACTTCCGAGGTCTAAGCGATTATACATAAAAACATCAGAAAGAGGTAATTGTTGAGTGCTAGCTATGAAGCAGAATGGATAAGTGGTATTCTCCTCAGAAAGGCAACTATTGCGATAACAGTCCGCTGTCCAGAAAATAAGTCATTGGCTGAGAAACACAAAGATGGTCTCTGAACTAAGCACTAATGGGAACGTGGAGGCTGTGGAGAAACTATGAAGCCTATCTAGGTGACTGGAACTTCTGAATACTTGTATAATGTAACAGACCTCAATAGTCTCTGCGGGCTCTCCGTGCTCTCGGCGACATCATGCGGCCATGACCGCGCTGGGTACCTTGAGACGAGGCATGTGTTCGGTCGCCTGATGGGGACCTCCTCCGGCGAGGTTGGGATGCTTGCGCCTCCATCGGTTCTTCTTGGGCTGAAAGTTTCCCGCTAGTGTAATGGCGGAATTCCGCATACCATGCCGGTACCTCCACTAGGGGTATGCCAAGGCTGCCACAAAAATAAGGCAAGTCCTCCTCTACTTTGAGAAAAGCTGTGCGGCCCAGATGAGTGGCAGCTAGGCAGAACGGGAACTTCCATCTATATAAAATCCCATGAGTGCGTAACACATCAAGTAGAGGTTTCAAATCCCTGCGATGCTGCAGGGGGATGCCTGATAAATCTTGGAAGATCTGAATATGAGCGCCCCTGTATTGTAGTGGATGTTTGCTTCTCGCCTGCTCACAGCAGGGGTTAGGTGCTCAGAATCAATGGCTTCTGTCATGCCTTGTATTCTGAGGTTGTGCCTGCGACCGCGGTTGTCTAGGTCCTCAATGCGGCGTTGAGCTTCCCTAAGCTGCAGGGTATGAGTATCTATCTTCCTCGTAGCTTTGCGGAGGACGATGTCCTGTTTTTGGCAGAGGTTTTACCCTGTCAGATAGCGTATGAATATCTACTCTGAGTTCAGCAATGGCAGCTGACAGAGTGTCCTTAATATCATTTGCAATAGCCCTCAGGTCGTGTATGTTTAGACCGGGAGGTTGAGGGTTCTCAGTCAGTCCCGAAGCCAGAGGTTGTGATCCATGAGGCGTGATCAACTGTCCCGGAGGGTCCTGTGAGGAGCTGTGGCGGGACGACGCCATATTGCACCTTTGTGTCCTGAACATTTCAGGGATATTTTGGCTCGGATTCCCGGGATTTTCGTGAGGTGAACGGGACAGAGAGGCCGATGTGTGGCGGGAAGACATTCCCATTGTGTCCCATGAACAGAAAACCGAAAGTTACCTCCGGTAAAATCGATGATAGGGGATGCAACAGCGGGAGCTATTCTCTCAGGCAGCCATCTCCTAGCTCGTCCAGGCCACGCACCATCACTGTCCCATTTTAAGTAGTCCAAGATATATTTTCTCACTCACCCTGTGCCAGGATAGCATAGGGTGACTTAGATGAAAGAGGTGTATGGGGAGCTAAAACAAGGACATCCCATACTTTCCAAGGCATTCTGGGTTCCACAGGTCCTCCCGTCACACACAGGGTTCAGGAATGCGTTACGTGCAGAGTTCAGGGTTCATGAGTACACTATGCACACAATGCAGAGATCATGAGTTTTGCACTGCGTACACAGTGGAGGGATCAGGAGGGCACTGCGTACACAGTAGAGGGATCAGGCGGGCACTGCGTACACAGTGGAGGGATCAGGCGGGCACTGCGTACACAGTGGAGGGATCAGGCGGGCACTGTGTACACAGTGGAGGGATCAGGCGGGCACTGCGTACACAGTGGAGGGATCAGGCGGGCACTGCGTACACAGTGGAGGGATCAGGCGGGCACTGCGTACACAGTGGAGGGATCAGGCGGGCACTGCGTGCACAGTGGAGGGATCAGGCGTGCACAGTGGAGGGATCGGGCGTGCACAGTGAAGGGATCGGGCGGGCACTGCGTACACAGTGGAGGGATCGGGCGGGCACTGCGTACACAGTGGAGGGATCGGGCGGGCACTGCGTACACAGCGGAGGGATCAGGCGGGCACTGCGTACACAGCGGAGGGATCGGGCGGGCACTGCGTACACAGCGGAGGGATCGGGCGGGCACTGCGTACACAGTGGAGGGATCGGGCGGGCACTGCGTACACAGTGGAGGGATCGGGCGGGCACTGCGTACACAGTGGAGGGATCGGGCGGGCACTGCGTACACAGTGGAGGGATCGGACGGGCACTGCGTACACAGTGGAGGGATCGGGCGGGCACTGCGTACACAGTGGAGGGATCGGGCGGGCACTGCGTACACAGTGGAGGGATCGGGCGGGCACTGCGTACACAGTGGAGGGATCGGGCGGGCACTGCGTACACAGTGGAGGGATCAGGCGGGCACTATGTACACAGTGTGCCCGTCAGGATTTCACTACAGGCCAGACTTGTTGTCACCAAGCTTCACACAGTTCATTTTACATTATCATACGTACAACCACAGGACATTTTCTCACAATAGCAGGAGCTCCACTAGGAGTCAGTCCATCTCCTACATTGTACAGAGGACAATGTGATCAGCTCTCTCAATTAACTAACATGTTGAGTTTATAATCAAACAAAACCAAGAATAGTCTCTACATACATCCTGGGAGATATTGTGGACAAATATCACTGTCCCATTTTAAGTAGTCCAAGATATATTTTCTCACTCACCCTGTGCCAGGATAGCACAGGGTGACTTAGACGTAAGAGGTGTATGGGGAGCTAAAACAAGGGCATCCCATACTTTCCATGGCATTCTGGGTTCCACGGGTCCTCCCGTCACACACAGGGTTCAGGAATAAGTTACGTGCAGAGTTCAGGGTTCATGAGTACACTATGCACACAATGCAAAATGAGTTTGGCACTAGGAACACAATGCAGAGATTAGGAGTGCACTGCGTACACATTGGAGGGATCAGGAGGGCACTATGTACACATTGGAGGGATCAGGAGGGCACTATGTACACATTGGAGGGATCAGGAGGGCACTATGTACACAGTGGAGGGATCAGGAGGGCACTATGTACACAGTGGAGGGATCAGGAGGGCACTATGTACACAGTGGAGGGATCAGGAGGGCACTATGTACACAGTGGAGGGATCAGGAGGGCACTATGTACACAGTGGAGGGATCAGGAGGGCACTATGTACACAGTGGAGGGATCAGGAGGGCACTATGTACACAGTGGAGGGATCAGGAGGGCACTATGTACACAGTGGAGGGATCAGGAGGGCACTATGTACACAGTGGAGGGATCAGGAGGGCACTACGTACACAGTGGAGGGATCAGGAAGGCACTACGTACACAGTGGAGGGATCAGGAGGGCACTACGTACACAGTGGAGGGATCAGGCAGGCACTACATTCAAGAGCCCTTGTTACTAAAGTGTGGTAAACATAGGTTTAGTAGAATGCCACCAGACAATATCCTGTCATTTTTCACTACATTCTTCTTGTATTGTGACACCAGCAACATTTATGTTAGATGATGGATGGATGGATGGATGGATGGATGGACAGAACACTCAGACATGCCAGATTGTTTTCCCCCTGTCAGAGTCTATGTAAGTACCATATGACTTGTGCTGGCAGAAAGGAATACAATCTGTCTGTGTTCTGTATGCCCCACAGACAATCTTATACACAAGTCTTGCTGGTGTCAGTATACAAGCCTGGAGGGATTGGATGAATGATTTTGTTCTCTGGAGCTCCATGCTGGCAGCAGTGCAGGGTAACACAACTTTCTGTTTGTCAGTGCCAGGGCCGAGGAACCTGTCTGCTTCTTACAGTGTGTCCCCATAGCAGGTTGTGTTCTCTCCTCTCTCTCCCCTTCAATGCAGCTGCTGACATCTCCTCTTCTTAGAAGTCAAAGAAGGCAGGCAGGTACAGTGTTTCCCATTGGCTGAGGAAGCAGAAGAGATATTGTATATCAATCCGCCTCTGAAATCTTCTTGCCGGTGTCTTGCCGAGAAAGTTCCCCCGGCGGATAAGGACCCCCCTGTACTGCGCAGCTCTTGCGCAGTACGGACGACTAGGAGCCGCCAAAAATAGCCGAAGCTCCTACTGCGCAAGCGCTGCGCCTGCGCAGTAGAGGGGGGTCCTTATCCACCGAGGGGAACTTTCTCGGCGGAACACCGGGTCTAAGTAAAGATCATCGGATTATGCGGCCAGGCTGCTGTATGCAAATTGCATGAAAACTGCATGCAAAAATGCATCAACCGCAAAATGTGCCTGAAAAACACATCAACCGCAAAGGCATAGATGTGAACCTAGACTAAAGCGGTATTAAACCCCAAAAAAATGTATATATTGCAGCTTACCAATCAATAGATGTGGTGGCTGCATCCTTTTTCTTTTCCTTTAATTTTTTACCCTTTATTTTTACCTGGCGATCTGGCTAATAACACACCTCCTCTATTAGAGTGCCCCAACTCTGGATAAATGAGCAAAGAAGGTACAGCAGACAGCATCATTGTCCATCTGGAGGGGGAGTGTTAAATGTATAGGCATTTAAATACACTAATAAATGAAAGCCAACCTCCAGCTCACACTTTATAATTGGTTACAGCAAATAACGTTTTTCTATTTGGGATATAGGTTTTACATGAGTATTTAAAAGCTGTTCATTTAAGGACCCCAAACTGATACATTCTACTGGAGAGCTTTTCTTTTGAAAAACAGACTTGCTGGCTGAATCACCGGATGCAACTAGTAGAAATAAAGCCAAAAAAAAAAAAAAAAGAAGATTGGTAAACTGCAATACAATGAATGTTTGATTTTGAAATGTGGCTATGGCTGTTCTGTGCCCCCCACTTTGATAGTAAGGAGGGGTGTCCTCAGGGCTTTTTTTCCCCTCGGAGAATAGGTGCAGGAACTCCCCCCATCTGAGTCACCCCTTGCCTCTGCCCCTTACCCACCTCTGACCACCATCCCTTGATTCCACCCCCTACCAGTACTGCCCCTTTTAGAGAATACAGAACCAAGTATCATTTTGTGGTGCTAAATCATTTGTATGGAACATGTTAATGATAAAAAGAAAATCATTAAAATAGATCCCCTGCAGCCAGCAACAATAGAATCCCAGCAATAGATCCCCACACAACAATAGACTCCCCCAGCAACAATGAACCACCCACAACAAAATATCCACCCAAGCAACATTAGACGACCGCCCCCCAGTGACAACAACAGATCTCCCAGCAGCCAGCATCAATGGATCCTCCAGCAGCCAGTAAAAATAGACCTCTCCCTCAACAGTAGATCCCTTCCAGCAACATAAGACCCCCCAGCAACAATAATAGACCCTCACACAAAATCAGATCCCCACCAGTGACAATAGATCCCCCAGGCAGCCAATATCAATAGACCCTCCAGCACACCCCACACCCCATGCCATTGCATACATTTAGTGCTGGAACTGCGTTCCCCCACGTTCCTGCTGAAAAAAGCCCTGGTTGTCCTAATTAAAACCCCCTGCATTTGTCCTTCAAAGCCTGCTGGCAGAGCTGCCATTAGAAACCATTTATTAGTGGACACAAACATAACATAACTTACAAAATTCCTACTAAATAAGGTTCTGTGTGTAAACAAGGTCTTGGGGCTTGTTCACATGGTTCTGTGGCCTGTACAGTGTGTCTGTGTTTTTTGTGTATGTGGTTATTGCTGTGTGCAGGCAGTCTATATTATGCTATGGGGACACAGAAGCTGTACAAGCACAACCAAAGGTTCTAATTTAACAGGCATGTGGATGCAGGTGTATGGCCCCAAACACAAACAATGTGCATTCTGGGCCACTTACCCACACCTGCACACTTATCAAATTTAGGATGTATGGCTGTGTTCATACATCCACTACATCCTCCTAGAACAGGCAGTTCCAACACCACTCATTCACACTGTATGGGCCAAAGAACCCATGTGAATGAGCCCTTAATTTTTTATATTATTCTTTACAATTGTATTTTATTTACAAGCTGTTGTACAGACCCATGACTTCTCCTTTGAGACAGAGAAAGGGATTGTGACAAACCTGTTTTCAAGAAGAGTATGTCCACCGTATAAGTTTCCCTTGCCCGGTACCAGCACGATCCAAGATCCCTTAGCCCACCCAGTCACTAGACGTAACTCAATGTGGGATGGCAAGAAACATAAAACTGTTTATTGAAACACAGGTACAAAGAGCTATACACTCTGGGGACAACCCCACCTTCTTTGCATAATGACACAGGGAGGGGTAAACTACATTCAGTAACAAGAGACAAAGGTACATTCATCAGTACTTTTTATCAGTAGACAGTCTTATCAGCAGGCAGGGCTGTTGGAGCAATCCCCCACTCCCATCTAGCAACTAGGGATGAGCTTCGAGTTCGAATATCGCCTGTTCGTCAAATTGCGAACGTTATGGGCTGTTCGTGCCAAATTTGAGTGGCGCGTCACGGCCCATAATTCACTGCGGCATCACAGTGCATTGCTGGCTGATGAATGGCCAAGCATGCACTATGACCCGCATGCTTGGCCAATCACAGTGCCATCTGTACAGAGGAAGAAAGAAAAGTATTGTTGCGCTACTAAAAAGATTTCTCTTAAAAGTGTAAATCAGCAGCCAGCATCACCAGTATGATAACCGTATACAAAATGTGGTAAATAAATAAATGCAGCGCTAAGTGTCATTAACCATGCGTTTTTCTGTGGTTAAACAAACGTGTAATCAGACATGCGTTTTCAGTGATTATACAAACATATAATCAAACATATCACCTTTCATAGGTAATAAGGATGTTCATACGAAAAAATGTGATGGCGATTCGAAAAAATATGAGTGAAAACAAACAACAAAATATAAGTGCAGTGTCTACACATATGAATCATCTGATTAAAATAATATATATCACCCTACATCACAGCAGTGTATAGTAGTATATAAAGGAATAAAGTCCATACATAAAAAACTCTAGCAATAACGCTGTGCAAACTGTGGCACTGATGAGATCCCGTAGTGATTGTTACATCTGGTGGGCAATCTTTCTGCATACAGATTTCATATAGAAATAGTAAGGTGGATGCGCTTACCAGAGAGGCTGGACACTCTCACCGTATGGTGGGGTGTCATAAGGGCTTGTGGATCCAGATGATCCTATGGGTGTTCACTGGAAACTCGGTGAGGCGTGCCAATGGACAGTACCGGAAACTGCATACACAGCGACTTCAGAGACGGAAACTGCATACTCAGAGACGAGGTAGACTGTAGGTCATCGGATGGATGGATGGATGGATTCCCCTCTCCCAATACGCTAGTGGCCGAAAGGATGTAGTTCTCACCACGTCACAATGTCATCCACATAGGGAAAAAAAAAAAGAAAATCTCCACATGGTGCATGAACCGATAAAAGCAGGTTTATTTGAAATCATCAGCGGTACAGCAGACGTTTCACAAGCATCAGATAAAAAAAAAGTTGAACAAGTGATCACAAGTTGAATAAAATAGGATTGGAAATTAGCGTGGTAACAGAGTAACAGCAGTCAGCAACCCGACATGTTTCGGACGATTGTTCATCTACAGGGGCATATAGCTGGATATCTGAAACCACGCTGTACATATAGCCATAATAATACATCTAATATTAATCAGCTGTGTGACTCTTGTCTCATAGCCGTTACTCGGTCAATCAGAGACAGGCAACCGTGTCTACCATAACACAGACCAGCTGTGTAAAGCACTTCCCAAACTTCCTCTCAGCCAATCAAAGACCGGCATCAAGTGCCTGTCATCCCACAGGACACATGACCACCGCGGGTCACGTGACACCTCCGGCCAATCACCGATTCTTGGGCCGGATCATGTGACTTTCCCAGAAAGGATTCTGGTTAATGGAGGCTACAGGGATATAATCATCTAGTGCACTCAATGATGATGTCAACGCACGGCCACGGCTGCACTCCAAACCTCTCTCTCAGTTCAACCAACCGAGAGAGAGGGGATAGGGCAGGAGGAGAACTAATTCCACCTGACTGTCTCCAATCTATGTCATTGCACAAGCCGGATCAGCGCTCCTCTCCTGGTTACTTTGTGTGTCACCAGAAGCACCAATGGATTACTAATAGGCACAGGGGACACCAATGACAATAAAAATAATATTAAAATTGCTATAAAAAATATTGAAAATAATAAAAATTGTAAGGCTGAGCACCGCAACCATTTGAATGGCTCTCTTTTACAGAAACATAGATTATCTTAGTTAAGTAAATATGTCAACCTTACAGTACATTTATATATATATATATATATATATATATATATATATATATATATATATATATATATATATATATATATATATATATTACAGAGAGCTGTAATTGGCCAAAGCCAAGGTGGCTTTGGCCAATTATATGTAGCGCACTACACCCGAAGGAGCTGCTGTTTGTTTGTTCTGTCCGTTAATCACATTCACCACCAAGCACATCGCAGCCCACAGAAATAGAAACAGTCCATATTGTACTTTTTTCTCTTGCTTTTATTTGCATAACTTGAACTGGGACAAGGAAAGGGATTTTCTGAGATGCTCTTTTGCTGCTTAGTAATCTTTCCCTTGACTTCTTATGCAAATACTTAGAGCAATGCGGATAATAAAAAATCACTCTGAATAACTTTTCATGGGAAAACTGGAGTAGTATGGTCTCTGAGAATACATAGGGTGGATAGTAAAGAGTCACTCTGAATAACTCTTCACATATAGGCTTTGGTAGATTTACTTTAGAGAATACATAGGCTGTGTAGCAAATTGTCACTCTGAATAACTCTTCACCCGTAGGCCTTTTAGAACAATCTGTATCTCCATTTATGCTCGGAGCTCTACCTCTGCCTTTTGACCACTACTTCTTCTGTTTGTACAGTACTTCCAAGTTGGGCAAAAGAAATCATTACTCTGAATTATTCCTCCCGCCTGACTGATTGGATTCCCGGGGCTTTGTTGAACCAAAAGTCACAGGCCATCGTCACCTGTCTCACTGACTTGCGTACCAACATCCCTCAGCCTCTGGTAGTACTGCTACCCTGGGCTTTCACTCACTTGATCAACAGTCCATGTGCCACTCACAAACAGTTGATCACCCAGTCTTCTTCTTCTTCCGCTTAGCTCCTACATCCTCCTGATGGCTCCTCCATCCCTCCTTTCCGGTCTGGCCCGCTCCCCCTCCCCGCAGGGGGGCGTCCAGCTACACCAGCGGCTACATGCTGTGCGGTGTCTCCAACTCCAAAGCCTCCATTCCCGGTGGCATGGTCCCCCCTCCCCGCAGGGGGGGCGCTCACCAAAACATGTGACCCCAGCCCGCCTCCTGCCAAACAAATTAATGATTGGCCAGAACTCCACACATGAGCTGCCAGCTACTCCGATCCCAAGTCCAACCTCTCTTCCAGAACCATTTCCACTGAAAGCAAGAGGAGGCATCTCTGGGCCCGAGCACAGGTGGCCACACCCTCCACTACACTGACAGAATAAACAACCAGGCCTGAGATAGGAATACAGGCCTGACTAAATTTACCTGAAACTGTACCCTGTCATTTAACACTGAAAGATCACCTACCTTTAGGTAGTGACCGCTACATACACCCCCCCACTTAAATCATAACTGTCCCCAGTTGTGGGGAATACATTTGGAGTACCTCCTTATTTAAGGAGGAAAGAGCATCTCATTACATCAAGTTGGAATGGGGAAAAGGAAACAAACTTGTAAAAAAAATAACATCAATAGTCAATGTACAAAATGACGCATAACACATTTTCTGTACAATTTACACTACCTTACTGTAGATCCCTACAGCTAACATTCCATACAAGCAGAACCAGAGCACTGCTCCCACAAGAGGAATGCTCTGCTTACCGCAGGCCTTCATCTGTAAGATAGACAGCCGTCACATCTTCAATTCTTCAAGAGAAGACACAAAAATATATCTAACTACACATTACCAAACAGAGGGGGATATCGTCCTCTGTCGGGTAATCAAACATACAGATTTTTTTTTTTTTTTAAATGGCATGTATGTCCCTGCCAGGATTGTCACTCCCTCAAAAGGAGTCTAACAGACCTCCTGCAGAACGCAACCTGAACAGACATGCCAGGCAAAGAACACATCTTCCTGTTGGCAAATAAACTTTCTGTTTGGCTCCTAAACAGGAGTCCATTTGAACAAAGTGAAGGCTCCAGAGATAAAAAGGGGTTCTTTTAAAAGTATTTGTGGCAAAGGGATTTAGCAAGGACAGCACATTCTAGTGTCCATAACTTTGTTTCATATTAGGCACCCTGAATCAGAGTCTCCTGCTAAACAGTCAATTTTGGGAAAACCCACCCCAGCCCATCTGCCCTCTCCCAGTCAACATGGGTACTTGAGCACATCTGTGACTACCTCACTAGTAGTCCTGCTTACAAGTAGTACCTCGGGTCAGGTAACCTTTTGCGACTGTCCCCTTGTCTTTTCACTGAGATGGAATAACTGCGGGTATTTTGTCCTGCTTTCACTACCAATACTTTCTCTTTGTAAATTGCCCTTCCAAGTTTCCATTCTCAGTGAATATCTTTGAATCTGACCCAGACCTCACTATCAGGTGTCCGCTTGGGTTTAGGAACATGGAGATAATCCCAAAAAAGGTTATCCTCCCACGCTTCCCGGGAATTTTCAACAATTTCCATGATCTATTCAGGAACGTAAGGGTAATCCAGGCCCCATTCCTGAGCGACTTATCACTGAACTTCTTGCTGGAATCTGGAAAATCTAGGTCATTCCTTAGGCTTCCCTTGGCCAGGCAGAACGCAGGAATCAGAAGCTCTGCTGACCCACTGTTGATAAGTAGCTGCCCTGGTAGGAAGGACAGTAGATGAAATGTTGAAGGGGGTACTGGAGGTTTAGATGAGCTGAGTGACCTCTCTGATGCTCCAGTGGAAGCCTCCACTGAGGTAGAACTCTCTAGGAACCATTCTTCCTCATCACTAGATTCAGCCTCTTGAGGGGATGACCACTCAAACAAATTGTCCAGAGACCCATATTTCTCCAGAACTTGTGGTGACCCCCAAGCTACAGCCTGGCCCTTGTTCACCCTGTCCGGCTCACCTGAGGGATCCCCCTCCTGCAAACTAGGCTCCTTCCTGACAGGCACAACAAAGGACTTACTTACAGATGGCTCCTCAGGGGTTTCTTCCAGAAACTGTCCACTGACTCCG
>JBBDGP010001229.1:2347500-2565000 GCA_037952835.1 Lithobates septentrionalis | reverse complement strand
AGCTACAAGTTAGTGTAGTGCGTCCTCCTCAGTGTTCAGCTAAAGCTACAAGTTAGTGTAGTGCACAGTGTTCAGCTAAAGTTACAAGTTAGTGTAGTGCGTCCTCCTCACAGTTTTCAGCTAAAGCTACAAGTTAGTGTAGTGCGACCTCTGCACAGTGTTCAGCTAAAGCTACCTGTAGAAGGTTGGTGGTGTTTTGCTGATCCTATCACTACCGCAGGCAGCTACATTATTTACATGTTAGTGTAGTGCGTCCTCTGCACAGTGTTCAGCTAAAGCTACCTGTAGAAGGTTGGTGGTGTTTTCCTGATCCTATCACTACCACAGGCGGCTACATTATTTTAACGTTGGTGTAGTGTGTCCTCTGCGCAGTGTTCAGCTAAAGCTACAAGTTAGTGTAGTTAGTGTAGGGGGGATGATTAATGCGCTACCTAAAAAGAAACAGGAAGTCTCTGTATATATGAACATAGTGTCCCAATAGTGACCTGTTGTCAAAGCAAAAGTGATCCACAGTGAATGAGTATAATCCATGTGGTGGTTCTTTCTACTTCCCAACAGTCAGCTCAGAAGTCATCAAACTTAACGAATAGATGGGATACGCTTACCGGAAATGTTGGATTCTAGTGCCATAAGCATAGAATCAATCGAGCCTGGTGCCACCAAGGGCGGATGTGTGGAAAGATGGAGGCAAGGTGGAGCCTCTGCAAGGCCAAGATGTCTTCTCCGGATCCACAGGGACAAGGCAGGATTGGTTTCAAAAGTGGAAGTTGTTTCTCAGTTCCCAGAAATATGTGGAAAGAAAGAGGATTGCTTCCACATAGTGTAACTCAGGGTAATTTATTACTAAAAAAACACAATCCATAAAACGTGATCACGAATAAAAAGGCAGTGTACAGGGTATATAAAAGCCGCCCTATGCGTTTCGATCCAACGACCTTCAACAGGGGCATGTAGGACCCTCATAACACTGCCCAAATTTATAAAATAATGTGTACAAACAAGAATACTACAAGACCAATAGGCTGTAAACACATGAACAACAATAAATCCCATTGGACAAGGAGAGCGTCCCCCATTAGGGTAAAACCCACCCTCTCTCAAGTCCAATCAGTGTACTTGTAATTGGACATTGCCATATCTCTCTACCAATAAAGATATCAAATCTCACCCATATCACTGGAGGTTGGTAAAATTCAGAGTGGGCGTCCACATGCTGGAAGCCCGGGAAACGGGCGAAACCTATGCATGTGACGCCGACACCCGGAAGTGTGCGTGCCGCACGTGGTGGTTGCCGAGCAACGGTACCCGCCATGTCACGAAAGCCCGCGAACGCAAAACATGTGTCCGCGCGGCCATCACCTGACATTTGGCTACTACCCCATGTGACGCCAGACGTCGCTCACACGTGGGCAGTACGTGTAGGTTGCTAAGCAACTTGATGCCATCTCAGGGAAGCCCACAACTACATGGGCGTGCCTGCACCGCGATCACCTGATTAAACCCACAGACCGTAACGGGTATATCCCGTCCGACAGTTGCCACCATGCTCAGTGGCTACGGTTTGTTCCACGCAGCCAGTTTTTACGACTGCGTCGTAATTGCTCGAAAACCTCTGACTATTATGCCCAATCCTACATATTGAAAGATAGATTTGTAGCTAAGGGATATAATGCAGGAGAATTAGATGCAGAAATTAACAGGGATTCACGGATCGACATGAATTCCACTCTTGTCGAACGTCCCACTAATACCTCTGATTCTAGAGCTAAATGGTCCTTTTTCACCACATATTCCACTCAGTTTAAGGAAATAAAGGCCATTTTTAGAAAACATTGGAAAGTACTCAAGAGTGATAGACTTCTAGGTCCAGTGTTACCTGAAAATGCTGGAGTTATTTTTAGAGGTGCCCATTCCATACAAGGACAAATTGCTCCCAACATTATAGACCCTCCAAAGAAAGTTTCATTCTTTCAACAATGTCAGGGTTTTTATCCGTGTCGTAGATGCAATGTGTGCGCACATAATGTCATAATAGGACGTAAAATTGACACCTTCAGTTCTACTATTACCTCGCGCGTTTACCACATGAAAGAGTTTGCCACCTGTGCCACTCAATATGTGGTATACTTGATCACTTGCCCATGCAAGAAGCAATACGTGGGTAGGACCATTAGAACATTCACCACACGCATAAATGAACATATTGCTGGCATAAAAGGTGGCAAGGATAAACACACGGTGCCTCGACATTACCTATCCCATCACAATAAGGATCCTATGGGAAGTACATTCCAGGTGATCGATAGGTTTGTCCCCCACTGGCGGGGTGAGTCCCGTCTACGGTGGGTATCTAAGTTAGAGATTTATTGGATACATGAGCTCAGATCCTACTTTCCGTTTGGGCTCAACGTGGAGTGGGATCTGAATTCATTTATTAATCTCTCATAAAGTTTTAGGTGCAACTGTATTCTACCTCATTTCAATTTTATTATATCACCACCATAATAAGTTTTTGGGCTTGAACAATAACTTCACCAACATTCCTCGATATATATTCTTTGTTCCTCTTTATTAATAGTTATTTTTATTTATATTTATCCTTAACCAATTAAAATTCTACATTCTTTATCTACACCCCCCGGTTGGAAGTATATACTAAATATCTTGGCCAAGATGTGGTATAGCGTGCAAGGCCTCGGCCTTGTTCACTTTATATTATTTATTTTTTTCATTCTTACATATATATCTTTTTGGCCATTTGGCACTTATTTATGTGCCCTCTTTTAATCATGCGAGTGTCACCTGATTATTTTGTTTCGTTTGTGTCGTTTTCTTTGCATGACGCACACAATTTATTTCAGCACGCTGACATGCTTTTCCTGTTTGACCCACATTGGCGGTCACATGGGAGATCCACTCACGTGTCAGGTGATCGCGGTGCAGGCACGCCCATGTAGTTGTGGGCTCACTTTTGCTTTGACAACACATCACTATTGGGACACTATGTTCATATATACAGAGACTTCCTGTTTATACTGCACATGTGTTTTTTAGAGCTACAATTTATTCAGTATATACTATATATATATATATATATATATATATATATATATATATATATATATATATATAATTTATTATATATCCCAGCTTAGTGCAGCTGCATCTCACTGCAGGCCATTCGTATGTCTGGAAGGCCAACAAGGAGAGGCAGACAGTCACAAGCCAATAAAAGAGGGCAAGCAGGCTCTGTGTCTAGAGGTAATGTGAGTGGGTGGATGATCTGACAATTCAAGCAATCATGAAATGGGACCATAGATGGGGCGATCTCTCAAGGGAGCATTGCATTCAATGATTGCGTAGACCACAGCTGATGAATAAATAATAAACGCTTTCCAAGTTGCAGTAGAACTGATTGTGCAGATATCTACAAAGGCAGCAGAATAAATGTCCTTGGAGACAACATTATTGGAAACATAGGAAAACTGACATACGTTTTGTTGCAAGTGCTGAGTGAAGTGAAGGAATCTCACAGATCGCACTATGTCCGTCGTCAGACTATGATAGTCTTGAGTGTTGAGGTCTTCCTGTGGACAGATGCCTCTGTATGGTTCATCTAGGGTGTAGATCGGCAAGGGATCGTCTCTCACTGCTTCTCACCATAGAACCGCTGAGGCACCACTGCCGCCAAGTGATACGTGACTGTAGGGGAAAGCCAGCATCAGCTGTTGGATCAGCTGTTAGGTCCGTGTGGAGGTGAGTCAGATCAAATTGCGCGCGGCTCCCAGGGACGTGCTGACGTCACACGGCTGACGCGTTTCACCAGCCAATGAACGCTGGTTTCCTCAGAGCCCTGAGGAAACCAGCGTTCATTGGCTGGTGAAACGCGTCAGCCGTGTGACGTCAGCACGTCCCTGGGAGCCGCGCGCAATTTGATCTGACTCACCTCCACACGGACCTAACAGCTGATCCAACAGCTGATGCTGGCTTTCCCCTACAGTCACGTATCACTTGGCGGCAGTGGTGCCTCAGCGGTTCTATGGTGAGAAGCAGTGAGAGACGATCCCTTGCCGATCTACACCCTAGATGAACCATACAGAGGCATCTGTCCACAGGAAGACCTCAACACTCAAGACTATCATAGTCTGACGACGGACATAGTGCGATCTGTGAGATTCCTTCACTTCACTCAGCACTTGCAACAAAACGTATGTCAGTTTTCCTATGTTTCCAATAATGTTGTCTCCAAGGACATTTATTCTGCTGCCTTTGTAGATATCTGCACAATCAGTTCTACTGCAACTTGGAAAGCGTTTATTATTTATTCATCAGCTGTGGTCTACGCAATCATTGAATGCAATGCTCCCTTGAGAGATCGCCCCATCTATGGTCCCATTTCATGATTGCTTGAATTGTCAGATCATCCACCCACTCACATTACCTCCATACTAGTGATATAGGACTGCTCCTGCCTAATTGGACACTCAATACTAGGAAATAATCCCGACATTGCCACCTAGTGTGCATGACTATCCTGAAAACACTTTATATCCAGTGTGTATGATGAGAATGTGTGGGTGCATGGCCGCGGCTCCCATTTGATTTTAATATCCCTGGTGACAACGTTGTCCAATTTTAACATGTTTGTTATAACCGTCTGTCCATATTGCTTCAAACCTCACTTTTGTCACTATTATTAGGTAAAGATTTTTTGGTAATTAATAAAGCTGGTTTTGTATTTGACCCTAGTGTTCTCTGTTGACCTTCTTTAGAGAAACAATCTGTTTCTCCCCCCTCTTTTTGTACTATATGTTCAAAAGGCCAACTTGAACTGCATCCAGGCTTCTGTTCCTGCATGATAGGTCTATACTCACCCGCGGAAACTAGCCATTATTGCTAAATTAATACGGGTTGATCCGGGCTAAAATCTTTGTTTTTTTGTCTGTGTCTAGAGGCAACAGTGCTGGTCGTGGAGACGGTGCATCCTCATCAACACGTGGCCGTGGGACACGCTTGGCCTTTTTTCGGCAGCTGGCCGTGTTGAGCCGCAACATGCGGAAGACTTGGTCGAGTGGATGACCAAGCCGTCCTCATCCTCCACATCCTCTCTCACCCATGCTCAGGGTACTTTGTCTGGCAAAGCAGCTGTCAACGTGGCCTCTTCCCTCGGCTCAATGGCATCAGTGACTCCTTTCCTAGCCCCACCATGTTCTCCTGAGGAGTCCCTCGAACTGTTTGACCACAGTGTTGTGTACATGCTCCAGGAGGATGCCCAGCGTTTAGAAGGCTCTGATGATGATACTGAGCTAGATGAAGGCAGTAACGTGAGCACGGACAGAGGGGGTGCCCAAGAAGGACAGCAATCTGGCAGTCATGCTCCCCCTGCTGCAGCATACTGCCAGGTTTGCTCCAGTGATGAGAAGGGAGGGGATGATGAGGTCACTGACTCCACGTGGGTGCCTGATAGGAGAGAGGAGGAGGAGGAGGCACATCTCCAACGAGGCAGGATGCCCTCCAGGGGCAGTACACTGACTGCATCACACCGCAAAGCTCCGCATGTGCAGGGCGCTGCTGTCTCTGCGCGTTATTCCAAAAGTTCTTTGGTGTGGGCCTTTTTTGAGACAAGTGCATCAGATCGCACCGCTGCTATTTGCAACATATGTCTCAAGCGTATCTCGTGTGGCCAAAACATCTCCCGCTTGGGCACCACATGCTTGACCAGACATATGCTGACCTGCCATGCAGTTCGTTGGCAAGCGTATCCAAAAGACCCATACCAAAGAACAAAGAGGACCTCTCCTTGCTCCTCATCAGCTGAGATCTCCAACCCCACTATACCTTCAGTCCTCTCTTAAACCTGCACTGAGAGGAATGAAGGTGTAGAATTAGGTGTGTCACAGCCAAGTACTTGTGGGCAATCTGCTTTCGGTACACCGACGTCAGATTGTACCAGGCAAATTTCCCTGCCCCAGCTGCTGCACCGCCGAAAGAAGTTCGCTCCCAGCCATCCACATGCCCAGCGGTTGAATGCTAGCTTGGCAAAATTGCTAACACTTCAACTGCTACCTTTTCAGTTGGTAGACTCTGCCCCCTTCCGTGAGTTTGTGGAATGTGCGGTTCCTCAGTGGCAGGTACCCAAACGCCACTTTTTCTCACGGAAGGCGATTCCGGCTTTCTACCGGCAGGTGGAAGGCAATGTCCATGCCTCGCTGGACAGGGCGATCAGCGGTAAGGTGCATATTACCGCTGACTCATGGTCCAGCAGGCATGGACAGGGACGTTACCTAAGTTTCACGGCGCATTGGATGACTCTGCTGGCAGCTGGGAAGGATGCAGGACAAGGTGCAGTAATGTTGGAGGTTGTTCTGCCACCACGCCTCCAAAATGCCACCACTAATGATTCTGACACACCTCTCTCCTCTCTCCCAGCTCTGCAGGGGTAGGCTCAGCGTAGGCTCAGCATGGCGCCAGCTTAAGCCAGGAATGGTGGTTTGTGACAATGGCACCAACCTCCTCTCTGCCCTCCAACAGGGACAACTGACCCATGTGCCCTGTTTGGCTCACGTCCTGAACTTGGTGGTGGAGCGGTTCTTGGGCAGGTACCCGGGCTTACAGGATGTCCTGAGGCAGGCCAGGAAAGTCTGTGTGCACTTCCGCCGGTCATATAATGCCAGTGCTTGGCTGGCAGACCTCCAAAAGGAATTTAACCTGCCCAAGAACCGCCTAATCTGTGACATGCCCACCAGGTGGAACTCAATGTTGGCCATGCTGCAGCGGCTGCACACGCAGCAGAGGGCCATCAATGAGTACCTGTGCGACTATGGCACCAGGACAGGGTCAGGAGAGCTTGTTTTTTTTTCCCTATGCCAGTGGGCCATGATCAGGGATGCATGCACTGTCCTGTCACCATTTGAGGAGGCCACGAGGATAGTGAGCAGTGACAGTTCATGCATCCCCCTTATCCACACTGTCCCCCTCGTCCACCTGTTGGAGCACACGCTGCGTGGAATAATGGACAGGGCACTTGAGGCAGAACAGAGGCAGGAAGAGGAGGACTTCCTTAGCTCTCAAGGCCCCCTTTATCCAGACCGTGTTCCTGCGTGCCCACCGATCACACAGGAAGAGGAGGAGGATTGTGTCAGTATGGAGGTGGAGCCTGGCACTCAGCATCAGAAGCAGTCTTCAAGGGATCATTTACAGTCCCAAGAAACACATGGACTTGTACGTGGCTGGAAGGAGGTGGCTGCGGATCATGTTGTCCTTAGTGACCCAGAGGACTCCGGACCGAATGCCTCAGCAGACCTACGCTGCATGGCCTCCTGATTCTGCAAAGCCTGCGGAAGGATCCTCGTTTTCGTGGTATCAAGGAGAAGGAACAATACTGGCTGGCAACCCTCCTTGATTCACGTTACAAGGGTAAGGTTGCAGACCTTATCTTGCCGTCGCAGAGGGAGCAGAGGATGAAACATCTTCAGGAGGCCTTGCAGAAAGGGCTGTGCAACGCGTTCCCAGAGACTGGGAGGTTACAAACTCCTGTTTCTGGACATGTTGCTGAGGCTTCGGTCAGTCAAAGAAGGAGCGGTGGAGAAGGTGGCCGTCTGACCGATGCATTCAGACAATTTTTTTAGTCCGCAGCCCCAAGGTATGATTGGTTCCAGCAACCATCGCCAGCGTCTCTTTTACATGGTGCAGGAATAGCTAGGGGCAAGATCTGACTTGGACACCTTTCCCACCAAAAATCCTCTGGGTTACTGGGTCTTGAGGATGGATCACTGGCCAGAGCTTGCACAGTATGCAATTGAGCTACTGGCCTGTCCTGCATCCAGCATTCTTTCGGAACGCACAGTCAGTGCTGCTGGAGGCTTTGTAACCGATCACAGGGTGCGTCTGTCCACCCACTCGGTCGATCGATTGACCTTCATAAAAATGAATCAGTCTTGGATCACCACCAGCTACCAAGCACCTGATGCTGATGTAACCGAATAATTTTTTTTTAAATCTCAGATCCCTTCAAAAACTGCCTATGCTGATGCTGAGTGACTATCCTGTTATACTGAGTAATTATCCACTTCCTCCTCAATGATCATGATGATAGCTTGTAAGAACATTTTTTGGTTCTGGGCGCCACCAGTTCCGCCACCAGTGCCTAAGTCCCAATTTTTTCAGCCCCTGTTTAACAGGGGCGTTTAATTACAATTTTTGATGCAATTCTTTGCAGCGGGGCTAGTTCCTGCGCTCCAACTAGAGTATCTGTGAGGGATTGCAGTGTTGTGGCACCAGTGCCTAAGGCCCAATTTTTCAGCCCCTGTTCAACAGGGACATGTAAATAGAATTCTTGATCTAATATTTCACAGCAGGGCCCGTTTCTGCACCCACCAAGAGTATCTGTGAGGACTTACAGTGTTGTGGCACCACCACCACCAAAGGCCCAATTTTTCTTCCCCTGTTCAACAGGTGCATGTAATTACAATTCTTGATCTAATATTTCACAACAGGGCCCTGTGAGGGCTTACAGTGTTGTTGCCACAACACCTAAGGCCCAAATTTCTGCTGAGTATATAGGGCATGCCCCTACTTTCAAACATCCAACTTACAAAGGACTCCTACTTGCAAACGGAAGGAGACAACAGGAAGTGAGATGAAATCTACCCCATGGAAGGGAAATTCTCTCCTGTAAGAGTTAATATGGGAAAAACTTTTCTCCTTTCCACTTATGCTTTATCACCAATCCTTGTTTCACAAAAAACCCAAATTTTCAAAAAACATTTGTCATTGGGACAAAAAGTGAGGTGAAATCTTCTGAAGAGGAGCACAGACAGCAAAACAAATGTCACAGGGGTGATAACCCTTCCCTAGGTTTTCCAAAAAGCTTAAAAAAGATTTTTTGGCTGGAGCTAAACACGTTAAATATGTACCAGTTCAAAATTACAAACAGATTCTGCTTAACAACAAACCTACAGTCCCTGTCTTATTCGCACCGCCTGTATACTGCTGTTCAGAGTATATAGGGCCTGGGGGCCCCACGCCTTTCCTTTTTTTAATTTGGGTGTGGGGTTCCCCTTAATAACCATACAAGACCCAAAGGGCCTGGTAATGGACTGGGGGGGGGGGGGTGTACCCATGCAGTTTGTCTCACTGATTTTCATCCATATTGCCGGGATGCGACATTACATTAAGGCCGCAAGCAGTTTTAAATGACTTTTATACCTTTAAAAATGTCATTTTGTGCAGGGACTGTTCTAAGCACAGGAAACATGCGCCACTTTACAGGCATACTATAGACACCCCCCAGGTACAATATTTAAAGGAATATTTCACTTTTTTTTTTCACTTCAAGCATCATTAAAATCACTGCTGGCAAAAAAACTGCCGTTTTTAAAGCTTTTTTGCATTGATACATGTCCGCTGGGGCAGGACCCGGGTCCCCAAACCCTTTTTAGGACAATAACTTGCATATTAGCCTTTAAAATTAGCACTTTTGATTTCAAACGTTCGAGTCTCATAGATTTTACCGGGGGTTCTAAAGTTCGTGCAAACTTTCGGTCCGTTCACAGGTTCTGATGCAAACCGAACCGGGGGGGTGTTCGGCTCATCCCTACTAGCAACTAATCATTGACAGTGATTTCATTAACCCGTAAGCTAATCCACATAAACATATACCTCCCATACTAGTTTGCTCCCAAGGCAGACAGAAACAATAGAACAATGGGATACAGCCAGTTAACAATAAACACATAACAAACTCCACCTCAAACTATCTAGCATTTGTCTATGAGACACTCTTATAATATTCTAGAAGTCTGAAAGGTGGAATTAATTATCTTCATATATTTCTTGAGAGAGATTATTCATAAATATTACTGTCCCAATTAAAAGAGCCCCTTCGCCTTTCAACACAAACCACACATATAGAATCCAGGATAACAGGGGTAAAATGAAATGCTGAGTCCGGTGTGGTTGTACTGGGGTCTGTTCTAACCAGACTCCGACTGGTGTTTCTTGGTCACCCTGTGCCCCTAATAGACACAGGGTAACTTACACATAAGAGGTCCGGGGGAGCTGGAAAATGGGTTTCCAGAGCTCTCTAAGGTAAGCTGGATTACACAAGCCCCCTGCCCAAAGTGACTCCCATCACAGGGATTGAGGAAACCGATTCTTCAATTCCATTCTCTGTAGCCTCAGTTGCACTAAAGATGAATGAACAGGACACAGAGGTTCCTGTTCATTCATAAACTGAAGCAGAGTAAACAGTGTCCAATTCAGAAAAGGACGGGGCTGGTAAATGACAGCCCCTTCCCCCACTTTCCATCTCCCTGTGTACCCACAGCAGCCGGTGGGAGAGAGATGCTGGCAGCGCTGCAGGGGTACGAGGGGGGCCCACAGGGGGAAATCAGATGTGGGCAGCACATGGAGGGAGATCAGTGTGGGGGGCAATTACAGAACAATGCACTGTGTTTATGTCTCTCCCTCCAGCAGCTAAAAGCTGTCGGAAGGGAAGGGGGGAGAACCCCCTCTTCAGCTGCTGAAGGTAGAGACACAGTGCATCATTCTGTAATTGTCCTCCCATCCCTCTTTACCAATCCCATGGCTGTCCAGCCCCCCTATGTGGTACCCCCTTGTTGGTGGCCTGCCTGCTGGCCATAGTGCAGGCATTTGGATCACATACAGTAGACCATCAGGGTCACATAGGAAGAAGATATATACTGGATCAAAGGCAGCACAAGATTAGAAACTGGTTGTGGCTCAATGTCTATGCAGAAACTCAGAAGTAGAAGTGACGAGTATGTGGAGGGGTGTAGAAAAACATGGAAAGAGGGAGAATAAGTGGGCAGGGTGAAAAGGGTAAAAGAAAAAAAGGCAAGTGGGAGGTTGGAAGGGAAAGGAAGAAGGAGAGGGGAACATTAGAGGCTAGGGGTGGACATGATTGGGAGTTGGGAAGGAGAGATCCACTGCACCGACCAATTAAAAAAAAAAAAGAAAAAATGGGGAAAAAATAAGAACTTAGGCAGAAAGTTGACATGGTTTAAGGAGTTTAGGGGCCTGGTCAAACAGTAATGTCAGGTATTCAAAAATTACGATAAAACTCTTACCAGTAAATCCATGTTTTCCTGAATTATTCTGCTCTCTTTACATTTATTTTATTTCATTTACTTTTGTCAACCATAGAGCAGTGGAATTACCTTCATTGAGAAGGTGGATTAATAACAATTGCTTGTATCTATGGAAATGCCCTGAAGATGTAATAACATACTATAGACTTAGGCCAAGACATCTATAATTAATCTGTGAGTTTAAGAATTATGTCATGGATTTTATTCCAGAAGGGGCAGAGAACAGGGCAGTCCTAAAAGATATGTAAGGCATAGTTCCCAACTGTCCCTGATTACGAGGGACTGTCCCTGATTTGGATCAAAGTATCTCTGTCCCTCTGTATAGTTGTGTATATAACATGCACTATTTGTCTTTCAAAAAGTGTTTGCCAGTGCTAAAACTTTCACGCAATTTCTAAATTACTGCATTTGTAAATTTCAAAAGCCAGTATAAAGGAATAGTAGTAGTAAAAAAAAAAAAAAAAGCACTTGTGGGTTTAACTTATCTTCTTTTTTTGTATAATTCTCCTTTAAAGGGGTGTGGCATGGGGTGTGCCCTAGGAATACATACTTTTGCTAATTGGTGTCCCTTGTTCCCATCTCAAAAAGTTGGGTGGTATGTGTAAGGGTGTACCTTTTATCCTGATGGCACCACCAGCATGTGGAGGTGGGACTAAGAAAGTGTTTTTGTAGTTTATTTGGGACAAATGGACAGATAATGAAGAAACTCCTGCGCTGTCAGAAATACCTATGCTAAGGGGCACTGCTGCAACACCTAAATGGCTGATCCAAACAGACAAAAGTGGTGTGAATAAAGTAAGTGGTGATTGCACTGTGATAAGAGGGGAAGGAAGGAGGAGGAAGGGGAAGGGGCTAGCTCAAATGAATAGAGAGGTGAATGAAAAATGAAAAAATTATACAAAATATAAAGGTATAATGAGCATGAGGGCTAGTATCATACCAGCACATAAAAAATATAATGTAAATGCTGAAACAGAAGAAAAGAAAAATCTCAGTGCAAAAGGGCTAGTACCATACTAGCACATATGTGGTAACTCAGAAAATACTTATTGGTGACTCCAAGAAAAATAAATAAATGGTGAACAGTCCCACCACCTTGTAGTACAAAGTGCTCAAACAATAAGTCATCAGTTCCAAAAAGGCAAGTCCACAAGCCACAGGGAAGGGAAAAAGGTCTTCAGTGGGGACACCTCTGTGCTCGCAAGCAGCTCACCTTACTGCTGCAAGACAACAGCTTGTAATTCAGTAACAAATCACCAGCAAGCAAGGGTCCCATCCAGTAGTTCAGGCGATTCGGGTGGTGGGTGTGCAGGATGGTATATAAAAAACATAAGCAGACAGTATATAGTATAACTCCGTGGCGGCCAAAGTGGAAAAAGTGGACAGGACACAGAAGGGGGATGTACTCACTTTTGTAAAATGAGTGTGGGCGTCAATCCAACGAACGCCGAGTTCGTATACCTCAAAAAGTAGTCTTCAAACCGTCCCCATTTCCTCAATGCTCGTCACAATGGGATGCATATATGTGGAGTATTGGAAGAGAGTGCACATAGCGTGATCCCGTATATAAATCAGTTTATTAGGTTAAAAACAACATGGTACACTTACATTTAGCAGAAGGCTATAGTAAAAAAACATCCACGAGAGGAACTCTTATGAAGTCACGTGACGATACGCGTGAGGTTTGGAGCACGGGAACTGTCACAGACTGATGATAGGATACGAGCTCTGCGCTCGTGGATGTTTTTTATATACCATCCTGCACACCCACCACCCGAATCGCCTGAACTACTGGATGGGACCCTTGCTTGCTGGTGATTTGTTACTGGATTACAAGCTGTTGTCTTGCAGCAGTAAGGTGAGCTGCTTGCGAGCACAGAGGTGTCCCCACTGAAGACCTTTTTCCCTTCCCTGTGGCTTGTGGACTTGCCTTTTTGGAACTGATGACTCATTGTTTGAGCACTTTGTACTACAAGGTGGTGGGACTGTTCACCATTTATTTTAGTTTTCTTGGAGTCACCAATAAGTATTTGCTGAGTTACCACATATGTGCTAGTATGATACTAGCCCTTTTGCACTGAGATTTTTTCTTTTCTTTTGTGTCAGTATTTACAATATTTGTATGTGCTAGTATGATACTAGCCCTCATGCACATGGACTTTGTTTGATTTATATATTTTATTTTGTTCAATTTTTTTGTACCCACACTGTATTTGTCACTCATATCATAGCTTTTTATACGTTTTAGGCTATTTTGTTTCTTCAGTTTATTTGGATTTAGTGCTCATTAGACTGCATTTTATTACATTCCATCACACTTTTATATTTTGTATAATTTTTCCATTTTGCCTTTTGGAACTGATGACTTATTGTTTGAGCACTTTGTACTACAAGGTGGTGGGACTGTTCACCATTTATTTATTTTTCTTGGAGTCACCAATAAGTATTTGCTGAGTTACCACATATGTGCTAGTATGGTACTAGCCCTTTTGCACTGAGATTTTTCTTTTCTTCTGTTTCAGCATTTACATTATATTTTTTATGTGCTAGTATGATACTAGCCCTCATGCTCATTATACCTTTATATTTTGTATAGTTTTTTCATTTTTCATTCACCTCTCTATACATTTGAGCTAGCCCCTTCCCCTTCCTCCTCCTTCCTTCCCCTCTTATCACAGCGCAATCACCACTTACTTATTTGGGACAAAGTACTACCTAGTTAGCAGCTTGCAGCCTGCATCTTGAAGTGTATTGGTGATCGATGCCTTGTGGGTGAAATCCATGACATAGTCCCTCTGATCATCTTTTACTGTTTCCCCTAAATCAGTTTCCCACTGGGAAATATGCAAGGGATAAAAAAACCTTAAGGGGATTGTATGACAAAGGAGTAGCATTAGGAAGGTGTATGTCAGACTGTGCCTGGATCAGGACAAATCTATCAAAGAGAGTAGTGTGGCCTCTATCTCTCAGAATGGTGATCAAGAAACATCAGAGTTGCATGGCACACAACTGAGATAGAGGAGGTGATGTCAGTTATGTTAGGTCATAGGTGCTCAACCCAGTGGTGTATTTAGGTTTTGTGCTGCCCTAGGCCTGACTAAATGCGGGCACCCCCTAATTTAAATCAGACACACCCCTTCCTGTCAAGGCCACACCCCTTACTGTTTAAGACCCACCCTGTCATCTGTAAACCATACCCCTTCAGTGCCTTTTATCAGTGCAGCTTAAGAATGCCGCCTCATTAGTGGATGTCAGTGCCCATCAGTGCAGCACTGCCTCATCAGTGCCCAGCCCAATGGTGCAGCTTCTCAGTGGCCACCAGTGCAGCCTATCAGTGCTGACTTATCAGTGCAGGCTCATCAGATAATAATATCACAGCTTATTCGTGTATATGAATTATGTATTGATTATCGCATGGAGCACTTTGCAGTACATGAGTTTTCACTAAATGTGGACTGTTTAAAGCGGAGTTCCACCCAAACATGGAAGCTCTGCTTATCTGCTTCCTCCCCCCTCTGGTGCCACATTTGGCACCTTTCAGGGGGGAGGGGGGGACCGGGTACCTGTTTTTGACAGGTACCCTTTCCCACTTCCAGGAGACCGTGCCATCCCTTGGAAGTTCGGCCCTCCTCCTCCTTCCTCCGCCGCCAGGCCATTCAGAAAGCGCAGCTTTCTTTGCACATGTGCAGTATGGAATCAACTGTGAAGTTTCACTGCCGGCTTCCCTTAACATGTACGGTGGCGGCAGCACCCGAGAGCTGATCCAAGAATCAGCTGGGGTGCCGACATCACAGTCTCCCTGGACCAATAAGTGTCCTAATATTGAAAGTCAGCAACTACAGTATTTGTAGCTGCTGACTTTTAAATTTTTCATGAGGGGGGTTGGACCTCCTCTTTAATGAGTATGCATTGATTTCAGCATGCATGGAGAACTTTGCAAATGCTGAAATCAATGCAAACTCGGTAAACAGTCCTCATTCAGTGAAAGTTCATGTACTGCAAAGTTTGCATTGATTTCAGCATGTGCAAAGTGCTCCATGCATGCTAAAATCAATGCAGACGT
The DNA here is from genome assembly GCA_037952835.1 of Lithobates septentrionalis. Taxonomy (NCBI): domain Eukaryota; kingdom Metazoa; phylum Chordata; class Amphibia; order Anura; family Ranidae; genus Lithobates; species Lithobates septentrionalis. The sequence goes on along the minus strand of JBBDGP010001229.1, from coordinate 2,549,826 downwards.
TGCAGTACATGAACTTTCACTGAATGAGGACTGTTTACTGAGTTTTCAGCACCGATCACTTTATTGCAACAAGATCTGTATATTAATTTCCATATTAAGCACTTATATGTGATTGGCTGCTTGGCACACATTACAAAAGTTTTGCAGTCAGGAGCCGTGTGGGGGATTTGTGACCACAAGGAGTGAGAGGAATCAGAGAGCAATGTATTGCTAAATGGAGGGGGGTGGTAATGTATGACTGCATGGAGGGGGGTGGGGGTAATGTATGACTGCATGGAGGGGGGTGGGGGTAATGTATGACTGCATGGAGGGGGGTGGGGGTAATGTATGACTGCATGGAGGGGGTGGGGGTAATGTGTGACTGCATGGAGGGGGGGTAATGTATGACTGCATGGATGGGGTGGTAATGTATGACTGCATGGAGGGGGGGTGGTAATGTATGACTGCATGGAGGGGGGGTGGTAATGTATGACTGCATGGAGGGGGGTGGTAATGTATGACTGCATGGAGGGGGGTGGTAATGTATGACTGCATGGAGGGGGGTGGGGGTAATGTATGACTGCATGGTGGGGGTAATGTATGACTGCATGGAGGGGGGTGGGGTAATGTATGACTGCATGGAGGGGGGTGGGGGTAGTGTATGACTGCATGGAGGGGGGTGGGGGTAGTGTATGACTGCATGGAGGGGGGTGGGGGTAGTGTATGACTGCATGGAGGTGGGGTGTATATGAGAGCTTCATACATACATTATATATATATATATATATATATATATATATATATATATATGTATATATATATATATATATATGTATATGTGTATGTATATGTGTATGTATGTGTGGGGGGGGGGGTGGTTAATGTATAGGGGAACACAGTCACTGACTACTTGGAGAGCATTCTATGTATGGGGGAGGATGGATATACATTTACCCGATCAGAGGGGTATCCTGAGAGCTCAGCATTGTACCTGCAGTGAGATGAGCCATCTCTGGATCTCCTCTTCGATTCTGGGCCATCCCGACCCTTCCAGTGATAATTAGGGAGGTGATGATATTTCTCCGCCTCCTTTTCGATAGACCCCGTCTCGGACTGGGGAGACGATGCAGAGTAGAATGCTGCACGGAGGAGGGTGGGCGGAGCATAAGGCTCCGCCAGTCAGGTTGCGCCCCCGTCCCCTCTCGGCCAAGCACGGCATACTTACTGCCCATAATATTTACACGTGCCCCCCTATAGCAAGCCGGCCGCTGTATTTGTGTGGGACGCGACCGCGGGAGACGAGGCTCGGCTTTTGCCGCCCCCCTCAAAGTGCCGCCCTAGTGCCGGCCTAGGCCAAGAAACAGCACTGGCTCAACCTGTGGCGTTCCAGCTGTTGCAAAACTGCAAGTCCCATGAGGCATTGCAAAGCTGACAGTTACAAGCATGACTTCATCAGGCAGAGGCATGATAAGAATAGTAGTACCACAACAGCTGCAGGGCCACAGGTTGAGCACCCATGTCTTAGGTCATTGAGCGATTTGGGCTCATTACTGGAAAGGAAGTGGAGAAGCCTGAAGCATTCAGAGTGCAGCAGAGATGAGAATGATGAGCCTTGAAGACTAGGGGCAAAGCTGGGTTTGCCAATAACTGTGAGGCAATGGAGAGCACAGAGCTTGTTAGCCCCTGTGGACAACATTTAAATGGTTGCCAAAATTAAGGGGGGATAGATATCAGATTTGAGAATGATCTGGGAAAGACAAGGTGAAGCTGACGGTGGGATAGGAGAAAAGTCCTGCTCTAGGGAGACCCATTTCTTTACCAAGGAATTCCTATACCATACCAGCTGTCAGAACTTACACAGCAAGCACCCGTCTCCGTGCAGCAGTTGCCAATCCTTGTTCCGCTAATGCCAATGTGCATGCACGGAACCTTATCCAGAGACAAATGAGATCCAGGGTGGGCATGCACAATGGCACCTCTATGCGAACGAGCGTGCGTGCTAACGCGCACCCGTGAGTGCCAAAGCACTAATGTGCTAATGCGCATGCGCCAATGTGCTTAAGGTGCTAATGTGCTAATGCGCGCATGTACGTACGCTGGCGCGAATCCTGGCACGAATCCTGGCACACAGCACCCTATATAAACAGAGAGTCTGCCTAGCATCAGTGCTAGATTGTCTTCAGCTCGTTCCTGTGTTCCTGTTGTTACTCTGCCTGATTGACCTTGTTCCTAAAAACCTGGCTATCTTCTGACCATTCTCTTGGATCTCCCTTGCCTGCTGAACCTGCCTCTACCTGCAATACTGACCTTGGCCTTGACTTACGATTACGGCTCTGCCTCCTGATTCTGTACCGCGCTGCCCGTCTGTTGCCAACCTCTGCCTGTTTCTGACTACGGTTTTGCCTTCTGATTTGGTACCCTGCTGCCAGCCTGTTGCCGACTCCTGCCTGTTCCTGATTCTGCAGTTGATCCTGATCTGGCTCCCGCTGAACAAGTCTGGTGATCGGTTTCCACATCTCCTCAGCAGAGGTTTCTGTATCTCCAAGTTCCAGCCTCCTGCCTGCAGGTACCTGCACCCTTTCGTTGCCCTCGCACTCCCTGTACCCACCACCAGGGGTGCTTGGACCAGAACTGTGCAAGAGGCCACCCTCATCATTTCGGGCTCCGCTGTAAGGTACGTAACACCAACAGGTTGACGGAAAAAAAACTTACAGATCCCTTCATCAACACAAACAATGTTAATTCAGGGATCTCTTCCACTGATTTATTGCATTCTGACAGGGGGTACTACGCCTTTTAATTAAAGGCTGATAAAAGCCTCAGCCCCACTGACACCTCGGGGTACACCACTTCAGCAGGTACAGTATATGTTAACAGTTTCTCAATACCTTAAATTGGCCATACATGAATCAAAATTCGGCTGGTTCAGCAGGGACCAGCCTAGATTTGATTCATCTATGGGCAGAATGTTGAATTTTTTTACATGCGATTACTGCCAACGTCTATAGCCGCTAGCAGTAATCATTTTGTTCTGCTGGCCGGGAAGGCTCCCCGCACCCCCTCCCCCCACCAGCAGAACACAATAGCGCTGTGAGAGACATTCCGCCATCAACTCAGTAAGTGTTGAGCCAGAATCCTCTATGGGATGCTTAAGGGTCACCCTGACATTAGACTCGAGTCTTCATAGCAAATGACAGAGATGATGCCCTTGAAGAAGTTGGCATGCTTATTGGTGTTGGATAATCCTGCACCCAGCGAGATAGTCCTAAAAAAAATGGGCTTCTTAGGATTCTGAAGTAGGAGGGGTAAGGTATGAGTTAAGATTATGTGATATAATCTCTGGCCAAATAGGGCTAGGGGCGCTTACTAGTGGGCAAGTGTAATATTGGGAAAGACAAAGGTGATCAACCTTCACAAAGCATCTGCACAGTGTCATAAAATAGGGCAATAATGGGTCAATCAATGACCTACGGTTCAGCTCCCTCAGCTCTTTTGCAGCAGGCTTTGCCGGCGGAGGGGCTCCCTTTAGTGTGATGATGATTCCAGGCGGCATCATTTATGTGATCTGATGAATGGTGGTCCCACTGGTGCAGTAGCAGTCTGTCAGCAATCCTAAAGCAGACCTGGGCAGCAGGAGGACCAGATCACTATGCAGGGTTCTATGCTCCGGTTCCCATCCCTTCCCCCACTGGTAGCAGATAAACCGGCCTCAGAGCTGGATCTGGTAACAGCAGGCAGATGCAGATACTCTACAGGTCTCAGTACAGCAATCTGAAGCAATAATGACCCACCGACCACTAAGCAATGCAGCCACGGATCGTTCTTTATATTTATACCCTCTTCTTCCGACTCCTCCTGTTTTCAGGTGCATTGAGGCTTGTAGTTTCTTATCCAGCAACTGTAGTTATGGTCCAGGCTACATCTCCCAGCATTCAACCTTCTATATTTGAGAATTAGGAGAACAGTGTGTCTACTAGCTCCATCTTTTGACAGAAAAGGGGAACTGCATTCAGGCAATTTTGGCAATAATGCACTTAAAGCGGAGTTCCACCCAAAAATGGAACTGCCCCTCATTTGTCTCCCCCACCCCCCTCTGATGCCACATTTGGCCTCTTTCAGGGGAGAGGGGGGATTGGATACCTGTCTTTGACAAGTACCCTATCCCCAATTCCGGGAGACCAGGCCACGGCGCATTACGTCAGCAGCTTGGTTACCTTCCTCCTCATTCCTCCTTCCCCCACCACCGGGCCAGTAGGAGAGCGCAGTGGTGCTTGGGGCATGCACAGTAGGGACCCGGTGTGAAGCCGTAATGCTTCACTACCGGGTCCCCTTACCAGCAATGGCGACGGCAGCACCCGACAGCTGATGGAAACATCTGTGGTGCCAACATCACTGGACTTTTATAAACAGGAGTTACCTTTTTTAAGGCTCTGCATAATTCAGTAACAGCAATTCTGATGTTTATGGTGTGGCATTTATGTATCATTACTTTGAAGTAACAGAGCTTCCTGTAGCAATAGAGTTTAGCAAGTAAGTTAGGAAGAGAGGTCTCAGGTTTGGTTTCAAAGAAAAGCAGATTATTTGCATAAGCAGTTCATTTATGTTCTCTGTATTCTGAGAGGTTTCCTAATATGTCCAAGGTATTTCTGATATGATGGAGCAAGGGCTTGAGAGTAAGTATAAAACTTAATTGGAAAGGGGCAGCTCTGATGGGTTCTTTCTTAACTGTACTTTTTTATTTCCATGCATCAATTGCAGCTGGGTGACTGGTTCAAACAGCATTTGTATATAATATACATTATTAGAATTTAGTCTTGAATGGTCCTTAACCACTTCCCGCCCATCCTATAGCAGATTTACGACCAGGCGGTGGTTCAGTTATCCTGACTGTGCGTCATATGACGTCCTGCAGGATAACATGCAGCCGCACGCCTGTGGGGGCGCGCATCGCAGCTATCGGTGGAGCGGTGTGTCAGTCTGACACACAGTTCCACCAATCTTGGTAAAGAGCCTCCGGTGGAGGCTCTTTACCACGTGATCAGCCTGTGTCCAATCACGGCTGATCACGATGTCAATAGAAAAAGAACTTGATTGGCTTTTCCTCACTCGTGTCTGACAGACGTGAGTAGAGGAGAGCCAATCGACGGCTCTCCTGACACAGGGGGGGGTCTGCGCTGATTGTTTAACAGCGCAGCCCCCCTCGGATGCCCACACTAGACCACCAGGGAAGCCGCCAGGACCACCAGGGAAGGGGACAACATATGGATGGCCAGGTATGTACCCCATGGCCATCCACATGTGCAAATTATGCCAGATCTGTGCCAATCAGTGCCCACAAATGGGCACTGACTGGCACCATTATATATCAGTGATGCACAGCAGTGCCACCATTCAGTGTCACCCATCAGTGTCCATCGGTGCCACCTGTCAGTGTCCATCAGTGCCCAACTATCAGTGCCCATCAGTGCCCATCCATGCCACCCATCAGTGCCACCCATAAGTACCCATCAATGCCACCTACGAGTGCCCATCAGTGCCACTTATGAGTACCCATCAGTGCCGCATATCAGTGCCACCTCATTGGTGCCACCTCATCGGTGCCCATCAGTGCCGCCTTATCAGTGCAGCCATATCAGTGCCCGTCATTGAAGAAAACGTATTTTTTTACAAAAATTTTTAACAGAAACAAAGAAAAACTTGTTTTTTTTTCAAAATTTTCGGTCTTTTTTTATTTGTTGCGCAAATAATAAAAACCACAGAGGTGATCAAATACCACCAAAAGAAAGCTCTATTTGTGGGAACAAAATGATAAAAAAATTTGTTTGGGTACAGAGTTGCACGACTGCGCAATTGTCATTCAAATTGCAACAGCACTGAAAGCTGAAAATTGGCCTGGGCAGGAAGGTGTCTAAGTGCCTGGTATTGAAGTGGTTAACCACTTCTCGTCCAGAGGTTATACCAGGTTTATGGCTGCAGCCATGATCCTGGTATTGTTTTCTATCTACCAGATTTCATGTAAAAGTTATCCAAAGGGCTTTACAGCCTCACAATCCATTTTACAGGGCTCAGAAGGGTCCCCTCTCCCATCAACACACGTTGCTGCTTCCGGGCTCTCCTGTTCCACCAGGGACTCCTGGACCACTGTAAGTGGTCAGGTCAGCTGTCCACAGAGATGAATGAAGCCAGAAGTGACAAGGATTTCCTCACTTTTAGTTTTATAGCTGTCTTTCCCTGGCCAATCCAGCTAGGGAAGCTTCTGATCAAACAAACTGATCAGATGCCTTAGAGGGCAGGAGAGGGATCAGGGGTCTAATATGTAGCCCCTTGTGATAGCAATACATTTGAATGAAAAAAAGAAAAATGTAGTGTAAAAAGAAATACATGAACATAAATAGAAATAAATAAAAATGAAAGCACCCCTGTCCCCCCCCCCCCCATTGCTCATGCGTAAATGCAAACATGCACATACTGTAGGTCCAGCATGCATATGTAAACAGTGATTTCACCACATATGTGAGGTATTGCCACGAACATCAGAGTGAGAGCAATAATTCTAGTGCCAGAGCTCAAATTTAACTCTAAGACCCCTTTCACACTGCAGGCGTTTTTCAGGTGCTACAGAGCTATAAATAGCGCCTGAAAAAAGTGGGTCCATTCACTCCAGTGTGAAATGGTGCGCTGGACGGCGTCACAAAAAGTCCTGCCAGCAGCTTCTTTGGAGCGGTGAACTCGCCTCTTCTCCACCGCTGCTCCCCATTGAAATCAATGGGGCAGCGCTGCGATACTGGTGGCGTTTTGCGGGCGGATTTAACCCCTTTTCAGCCGCTAGCAGGGGGTTAAAACCGCCCCGCTAGCAGCCGAATAGCAATGGTAAAGCGGCACTAAAAATAGCGCCGCTTTACCTCTGACGACCTAGGCTGCTCGGTGTGAAAGGGGTCTAAAACTGTTAATCTGTAAATGCTTTTAAAGCGTTGTCTATGAATAATTTCAGGCACTGTAGTTTGTCGCCATTCATTTTAAATCTTGATATGTTTGATATCTATTTACTCAACACAACATTAAATGTTATGTTTTACCAAAAATTGGTTATTATAGTGTTTGTGTGCACTAAAATACATTTGTAGTGTATTCCTTCCCAAATGTGTGTTTGATAAATGGTTGTGCAAATATCGTGTAACATAAAAAGTTGCAAACGCGCCTTTTTATTCTCAAGGGCACCTTCTTTTTGAAAATATATAATGGATGGGGGTTCTAAGAAATTTTCTAGCAAAAAATTTTGATTTTAACATGTATGTAAAAAAAATTGTCAAAGTTGCCTTGGAGGGCAAGCATTAAAGAGGAACTGCAGTCTGCTCACATAATCTGTAATAAAAACATCTTTGCCATTCTGAAGCTGAGCTTCAACCACTTTGCATATTATTCTATATATACTGTGATTCTGTACTTGCCAAATATGCTGCAGAAATCTCCCTCCACTAAGTCTGGCTGCATCTATTTGTGGGCAGCTGAAGCTGCTGTCTGTTCACTTCCTGGGATTACAGACACACAGAAGCACACCTCCAGCTCTGCAGCTCTCATTGGCTCTCTTATGATTCATCCCCCTCCCTTCCTGGCAAACTCTCATGAGAGTTTGAGAGAGCGCTCTGCGTGATGTCATAAGCCTAAGCTAATGACCATACAAGAAAGAGGAAGTGGGCTATATAAGGTATTTACTGGCAGAAAAAATGTTTTACTATCCAAAGTTAAAACAACAAGGGCAGAAGATTTAATAGATGGAAAGATGAAAACGCATAACTGGCACAACTTGTTCACACTAGAAAAGACTCTAGGCACTATGTAACATCAATAACCCTATTATATATACTCCTGTTGGTGGAATATATACAGTACCTTAGACATACCTCACAACTTTTTGCAATAGGAACGAGGGACACCTATTAGCAAATTTTGTGGGCATAGGACCCCCCTCCCCCCTAAAGGAGAATTATTCAAGAAAAATAATTAGTTACACCCACAAGTCATTTTTTTTTAACAACTGCTATTCCTAGAAATTGTTATTTTAAATTTATCGATGCAGAAATGTAGAAACTGGATGAACGGTTTAGCACTGTGAAACACTTTTTTGAAAGATAAATAGTGCATTTTATATACAACTATATAGATCAGGCCAAAATGAGGGACAGATGAGGAGGAAAGAGGGACTTTGTTCCAAATCAGGGACAGTCCCTTGAAATCAGGGACAGTTGGGAGCTATGCCTTAGAGCTTTGGTTGTACCTCTATATGATGACGAGATGAGGAACTTGTAGGTGATCTTTTTTCCTTTTTCTTTATTATTATTTCTTTTTTGTTATGTTTTTTATTTATTTCATTAAAATCTTTACAAACACTTGGCTCAAGGTATGACTTTCAATAGATCGCAGCGAGGTAGCTGCTCTGCTAAGCACAAACCCTAACCCAGAATCCGGTAGTCTATGAATGATTTAGCACCAGGTTCCGAACAAACGTGATACACTCTGGTAGAGAGGCGGCCCACTTACGTCCGAGCTCTGGTCCCGAGGCGAGTGGCAAATGGGTAGGGGGGCTGGCTATCCCAGGCCAACCTGAGTTCTGTGGCCCTGCGGTATTGTCACCTTTACGGGAGATACTGACTTAGAGGCGTTCAGTCATAATCCCACAGATGGTAACTTCGCCTTATTGGCTCCTCAGCCAAGAACCTATACCAAATGTCTGAACCTGTGGTTCCTCCCGTACTGAGCAGGATTACTATTGCGACAACACATCATCAGTAGGGTAAAACTAACTTGTCTCACGACGGTCTAACCTCAGCTTATGTTCCTTATTAGTGCGTGAACAATCCAACGCTTGGTGAATTCTGCTTTACAATGATAGGGAGAGCCTACATCAAAAGAGAAAAAAGCCACGTCGTATGAACGCTTGGCTGCCACAAGCCAGTTATCCCTGTGGTAACTTTTCTGACACCTGCTTAAAACCCAAAAAGTCATAAGGATCATGAGGCTCCGCTTTCACGGTCCGTATTCATGCTGAAAATCAAGATCAAGTGAGGTTTTGCCCTTCTGCTCCATGGGAGGTTTCTGTCCTCTCTGAGCTTGCCTCCGGGCACCTGCGTCACCATTTGACAGGTGTATCGCCCCAGTCAAACTCCCCACTTGCCACTGTCCTCGGAGCGGGTCACACCGGTGTTTGGTGCCAGAAGCAAGAGCCCCTTGTGGCACGCCCCCCACCTCACTGGGTAAGTGAAAAAACTATAAGAGTTGTGGTATTTAACCGGCAGTGCCCCATCATGGGTGGGACGGGTCCTCCCACTCTTTTTAAAACAAACAGACATAATGTTTTTTTTTCAACCAAACCAACATAAGAATATCCTGGTGCATTTATTGGATGGGGGAAGGCTATTGTGACTAAGATGTGTTTTCTAACTGCCTTGTGAACATTTTGAATATATATATAAAAAATCAGGAATGAGGCTTCTGGCCATTTATTAGCATTTCATGTAGGTCTGCAAGAATCCTTATAAACAAGTCTGTGGAGACACTGTGTGCGCAGTTGTTAAAATATGTGTATTTTTTTTCCTGAAAACTACCTGGAAACACAAAGTATACCTGTCATTTTATGGTGATTGATTGCTTTTGAGTAATATACTTTTACATATCTACGTAGTACTGTTTACTTGCATGTGGGATCAAATAAACATAGATTAGGCAGCAATATCCTGTACATGTATGTATATTGTGTGTGCACTTTGTGCAATATATTAATATACAATATAAATATATATATATAAACACTATGGGGGTCATTTACTATAGCGCCAAAAAATTCTCCTGCAGTACCAAAAAATAACTCTCAAAAAAGGCCAGAAAGACTTCAACTCTCAGAAAGTCAGCGCTAATGCAAATGGAAAGCAATGCTATTGCGGCAATAATGCCTGTCAGATCACATATGCTGGAATAGTGGAAGTCAATGGGGCTCGAACCTGCAAAATCCAAAGTTCTCACTGAAGGCTTATATGCAAGTTCTTTGCCATAAAAAGTGTTTGGAGACCCGGGTCCTGCCTCAGGGGACACGTATCAATTCCAAATTTTTTTTTGAAAAACCGCCATTTTTTCGGGAGCAGTGATTATAATAATGCTTTGAGTGAAACAATAAAAACGTAATATTCCTTTACATTTTGTACCTGGGGGGTGTCTATAGTATGCCTTTTAAAGGGGCGCATGTTTCCCGTGTTTAGAACAGTCTGACAGCAAAATGACGTTTCAAAGGAAAAAAAGTCATTCAAAACTACTCATATAGTAGTAGTTACATATAGTAGGTGAGGTTGAAAAAAGACACAAGTCCATCAAGTCCAACCTATGTGTGTGATTATGTGTCAGTATTACATTACATATCCCTGTATGTTGCGGTCATTCAGGTGATTATCTAATAGTTTCTTGAAGCTATCAATGCTCCCCGCTGAGACCACCGCCTGTGGAAAGGAATTCCACATCCTTGCCGCTCTTACAGTAAAGAACCCTCTACGTAGTTTAAGGTTAAACCTCTTTTCTTCTAACTGTAATGAGTGGCCACGAGTCTTATTAAACTCTCTTCTGCGAAAAAGGTTTATCCCTATTGTGGGGTCACCAGTACAGTATTTGTAAATTGAAATCATATCCCCTCTCAAGCGTCTCTTCTCCAGAGAGAATAAGTTCAGAGCTTGCAACCTTTCCTCATAACTAAGATCCTCCAGACCCTTTATTAGCTTTGTTGACCACCTCCATTTCCAGTACATCCTTCCTGAGGACTGGTGCCCAGAACTGGACAGCATACTCCAGGTGCGGCCGGACCAGAGTCTTGTAGAGCGGGAGAATTATCGTTTTATCTCTGGAGTTGACCCCCCTTTTAATGCATGCCAATATTCTGTTTGCTTTATTAGCAGCAGCTTGGCATTGCATGCCATTGCTGAGCCTATCATCTACTAGGACCCCCAGGTCCTTTTCCATCCTAGATTCCCCCAGAGGTTCTCCCCCCAGTGTATAGATTGCATTCATATTTTTGCCACCCAAATGCATTATTTTACATTTTTCTACATTGAACCTCATTTGCCATGTAGTCGCCCACCCCATTAATTTGTTCAGGTCTTTTTGCAAGGTTTCCACATCCTGCGGAGAAGTTATTGCCCTGCTTAGCTTAGTATCGTCTGCAAATACAGAGATTGAACTGTTTATCCCATCCTCCAGGTCGTTTATAAACAAATTAAATAGGATTGGTCCCAGCACAGAACCCTGGGGAACCCCACTACCCACCCTGACCATTCTGAGTACTCCCCATTTATCACCACCCTCTGAACACGCCCTTGTAGCCAGTTTTCAATCCATGTACTCACCCTATGGTCCATGCCAACGGACCTTATTTTGTACAGTAAACGTTTATGGGGAACTGTGTCAAATGCTTTTGCAAAATCCAGATACACCACGTCTACGGGCCTTCCTTTATCTAGATGGCAACTCACCTCCTCATAGAAGGTTAATAGATTGGTTTGGCAAGAACGATTCTTCATGAATCCATGCTGATTACTGCTAACGATATCGTTCTTATTACTAAAATCTTGTATGTAGTCCCTTATCATCCCCTCCAAGAGTTTACATACTATTGATGTTAGGCTAACTGGTCTGTAATTCCCAGGGATGTTTTTTGGGCCCTTTTTAAATATTGGTGCTACATTGGCTTTTCTCCAGTTAGCTGGTACCATTCCAGTCAATAGACTGTCTGTAAAATGATAACTCGCGGCTAACATTTTTGACACTTTTTTTGTGAAATGGTAGGGGTACTTTTGTAGCCCCTTACCATTTCACACAGGGGGGAGGGCCGGGATCTGAGGGTCCCCTTGTTAAAGGGGGCTTGCAGATTCCGATAAGCCCCCCCGCCCACAGACCCCCACAACCACCGGGCAAGGGTTGTGGGGATGAGGCCCTTGTCCCCATCAACATGGGGACAAGGTGTTTTGGGGGGCTACCCCAAAGCACCCTCCCAATGTTGAGGGCATGTAGCCTGGTATGGTTCAGGGGGGGCGCTCTCTCATCCCCCCCCTCTTTTCCTGCGGCCTGCCAGGTTGCGTGCTCGGATAAGGGTCTGGTATGGATTTTTGGGGGGGCCCCACATCATTTTTTTTTTAATTTTGGCGCTGGGTTCCCCTTAAAATCCATACCAGACCTGAAGGGGGACCCCCCACGCCATTTTTTAAAAAAATTTTGGTTCGGGGTTCCCCTGTGGGGAATTCCCATGCCGTTTTTATCAATGAACTTTTATGTGTATTGTCGGACCAGCAATTTATTAATAGCCACAAGTACTTTTAAATGACTTTTTTTCCTTTTGAAATGTCATTTTGCTGTCAGACTGTTCTAAACACGGGAAACATGCGCCCCTTTACAGGCATACTATAGACACCCCCCAGGTACGAATTTTTTTTGTAATTCTTTTATTTCTTTCAAAGACATCACATGTTAATTAACAAATAAAGATGTAACAGATGACAGCATATACAGAGATGATTGAATCATAAACATGTCACATAAAGCGTTAGAAACTGAATCAGAAGTGGCAAACGAACAAGCCCCTTAATTATGTGTTCAGTGTAACGTATGGAGGGTTTAAACCATGCGGTGGGGCAGACTAAGAACCCAGCCTAAAAAAAAAACTTCTCAAGTATCATCTTAATAACCCGTTTGAGTCTGCATAGCAACCAAGACTAACCAGTGATAGTAAAATTAAAAATTTCACAGCTGGCTGGAAGGAATACCCCCCATGAAACCAGCTGGGTCCAGTCGTGGGATGCATAGACAGGTAATATGTACAGTGCCTTGCGAAAGTATTCGGCCCCCTTGAACTTTTCAACTTTTTGCCACATTTCAGGCTTCAAACATAAAGATATAAAATTTTTATTTTTTGTGAAGAATCACCAACAAGTGGGACACAATTGTGAAGTGGAACGAAATCTATTGGATTGTTGAAACTTTTTTAACTAATAAAAAAATGAAAAGTGGGGCGTGCAAAATTATTCGGCCCCCTTGCGTTAATACTTTGTAGAGCCACCTTTTGCTGCCGATACAGCTGCAAGTCGCTTGGGGTATGACTCTATCAGTTATGCACATCGAGAGACTGAAATTCTTGCCCATTCTTCCTTGCAAAACAGCTCGAGCTCAGTGAGGTTGGATGGAGAGCGTTTGTGAACAGCAGTTTTCAGCTCTTTCCACAGATTCTCGATTGGATTCAGGTCTGGACTTTGACTTGGCCATTCTAACACCTGGATACGTTTATTTGTGAACCATTCCTTTGTAGATTTTGCTGTATGTTTGGGATCATTGTCTTGTTGGAAGATAAATCTCCGTCCCAGTTTCAGGTCTTTTGCAGACTCCAACAGGTTTTCATCCAGAATGGTCCTGTATTTGGCTGCATCCACCTTCCCCTCAATTTTAACCATCTTCCCTGTCCCTACTGAAGAAAAGCAGGCCCAAACCATGATGCTGCCACCACCATGTTTGACAGAGGGGATGGTGTGTTGAGTGTGATGAGCTGTGTTGCTTTTATGCCAAACATATCGTTTTGCATTGTGGCCAAAAAGTTCGATTTTGGTTTCATCGGACCAGAGCACCTTCTTCCACATGTTTGGTGTGTCTCCCAGGTGGCTTGTGGCAAACTTTAGACGAGACTTTTTATGGATATCTTTGAGAAATGGCTTTCTTCTTGCCACTCTTCCATAAAGGCCAGATTTGTGCAGTGTAGGACTGATTGTTGTCCTATGGACACTCTCTCCCACCTCAGCTGTAGTTCTCTGCAGTTCATCCAGAGTGATCATGGGCCTCTTGGCTGCATCTCTGATCAGTCTTCTCCTTGTCTGAGCTGAAAGTTTAGAGGGACAGCCAGGTCTTGGTAGATTTGTAGTGGTCTGATACTCCTTCCATTTCAAAATGATCGCTTGCACAGTGCTCCTTGGGATGTTTAAAGCTTGGGAAATCTTTTTGTATCCAAATCCGACTTTAAACTTCTCCATAACAGTATTACGGACCTGCCTGGTGTGTTCCTTGGTCTTCATGATGCTCTCTGCGCTTTCAACAGAACCCTGAGACTATCACAGAGCAGGTGCATTTATACAGAGACTTGATTACACACAGGTGGATTCTATTTATCACCATCAGTCATTTAGGACAACATTGGATCATTCAGAGATCCTCGCTGAACTTCTGGAGTGAGTTTTCTGCACTGAAAGTAAAGGGGCCGAATAATTTTGCACGCACCACTTTTCAGTTTTTTATTTGCTAAAAAAGTTTAAAATATCCAATAGATTTCGTTCCACTTCACAATTGTGTCCCACTTGTTGGTGATTCTTCACAAAAAATTAAAATTTTATATCTTTATGTTTGAAGCCTGAAATGTGGCAAAAGGTTGAAAAGTTCAAGGGGGCCGAATACTTTTGCAAGGCACTGTATCAGGATATTCTCAGTATCTGGCTAAACTTTCCCCACAACTGGAAGGGATTGAGGGGAAATAATGATGTGAAGAAGAGAAAGCAGCAGCGGTGGTGCCCCCCCGGCCAGGCAGGCAGCCCGGGCCCCGGAATCATTCAGCCTGAGCTACCTCTTGGAGGTACAATTCAGAGTAGATAAAGTGTTGCCAAGGTCTCCCGAAAGGCCTCCTCCCTGTCGTATAGCGTGGCAGTTAGATCCTCCATATTTCGACGTTCGTTCACCTTGGCATACCACTGCGTTTTTGTAGGTGGGGACTCCGATCTCCAACATAAGGGTATACATGCCTTGGCGGCGTTCAATAATTGGATGGTTAGAGAGGCTTTATATTTCTTGATCGGACGTTTAGAGAGATGCAGCAAGCAGGCCCCAGGGTCCCCCTCCAAAGCAACACCGGTCAGGTGCTCAACTGTGCGTGCCACCTCCAGCCAGTAGGGTTTGATTTTGGGACAATCCCAGAAAACATGAAGCATCGTTCCCTCTCCCTCCTCACACCGCCAACATGAGCTAGAAACCTGCGGGAAAAAACGGTGCAGAGTAGAAGGCACTCTGTACCAGCGAGTCACAATTTTATAGCATGTCTCTTGAACCCTAGTGGCCAAGGATGATTTCTGGGCAAAATGTAGGATCTTTTCTCTTTGTGGTTCAGTGAATTGTACACCTAGTTCTTCTTCCCACTTAGAGAGAAGGGGGGTACGAATCCTTCTGCTGGTGATATCAGCGAAGAGTATATCAACGATAGACAATGGCGGGTCGGTTCTTTGCGATGGCAGATTTGTTCCAGCTCTGTAAGCTGACGCGATATACCCGGAGTCCGTGCACAACGGCGTAGGAAGTTGGAGGCCGCTCAAAAAGTCTAATGGAGGGTCAGAACCTGCCATCCCGGCGTCCGCCGTGAGCTGGCCAGTCGGGCCTAGGAAATCGTGGAGGTGTGGCCACCTGCCCTCCTTCGTCAAATGACGGAATACAGGACTCCGGCAACCGGGTGGAAAATCAGGGTTGCCCAGGATTGGCACCATAGGTGAGGGTATTGGGGATATCGAGGAGTGTCTGAAGGCGTCTCTCGCCACCTGAATTGTGCTTCCTAGAGTGGGGTGAGCAACGATGGTCTTCGGTATGGGAGTGGTGGTCCAAGGCCAGCTCTTGGCCGTGCCTTCGGAGTCCTCTAACTCCATTGTCACCCACTGCTTTGCCTCCGCATGACAGTGCCAGTCAGCCACCCTGGTGAGGTGTGTTGCCCTATAGTACGCTTTCACATCGGGAAGACCAACCCCACCTTTATGTTTTGCCATGTGGAGAAGTTGCAGTTTAATACGTGGTTTTCGGTGTGACCAGATAAAGTCGCGGAAGATTGAATGAATTCGCTTGAAGAAAGGAGGGGGGAGACGAATGGGAAGGGCCTGTAGCAGATAGAGCATCCTTGGCAAGGCTGTCATCTTGATGGCATTACATCGACCAAACCACGTCAGGGTTAGGGAGTGCCAGTGAAGCAGATCCGTCTTGAGACGAAGGAGTAGAGGAGCGAAATTCGCCTGGTATAAATTAGCAGGGTCAGGGGTAATGTCAACTCCCAGATATGGGATAGTATCGGTTGCCCAATGTAACTGGTACTCCGCGCGCAGATGGCGTACTATGTCTGTGCCCACCGTAATGTTAAGTAAGGAGGATTTTGTTAAATTAATTCGGAACTGGGAGAGATCCCCTTAGACTCGGAGGGAGTGAAGTAAAGTAGGAAGTGAGGCCAGTGGGTCTGCCAGGAAAAAGATGAGGTCATCCGCGAAAGCGGCTACTTTATGTGCCCCGGAAGATTTGTGATAACCGATAATGCCCGAGTTCGCCCTTATCCTGCAAAGGAAGGGCTCCAACGTGAGTATAAAGATTAGCGGAGACAGAGGACAACCCTGTCGGGTGCCATTGCGTATGGTAAAGTAGCTCGACCTTGTTTCGTTTACCTTAACTGCTGCTGTAGGATGGGAGTAGAGGGACAATATCCAGCTGAGCATTGATGAGCAAAGACCAATGTGCTCCAGGGTGGCCTGTATGAAGGACCAATCTACACGGTCGAAAGCCTTCTCCGCGTCTGTAGACAGCAAGAGAAGGGGTCGCCGTGACGTCCTGGCTGCATGGATTAAATTGATTGCCCTGATGGTGTTATCGCGGGGTTCTCGCTGTGGCACAAAACCTGCCTGGTCTTTATGGATCAGGCTCGGTATATGCAGAATTAGCCTATTGGCCAGTATCTTGGCAAACAATTTCAGATCAGTGTTCAGGAGAGCTATCAGCCGATAGCTTCCACACCGCAATGGATCCTTTCCCTCTTTGGGGATAAGGGAAATATAGGCTCTTAGAGTGTCAATGGGAAAGGAATTGCCTTCAGTGATCGAATTAAGTGCAGATATCAGGGGTTTAGAAAGCGTCTCAGAGAATGTCTTATAGTACGCCGGTGTACTGGCGGCTTTGGGGCTTTCTTGGGCTTCGAGTTTGCCAGTGCCACACCCAACTCTTCCAAGATGATGGGATCTTCTAATTCTTCCTGAACCGCAGTCGGGAGTGAGGGCATACCCGACAAGGCTATATAAGATCGGGGGGTAAATCCCCCAGCAGAATTGGGGTCCTCAGGTGGTTGCCTGTCAAGGTTGTAGAGGCCTTCATAGAAGGATCGGAACTCTGCTGCGATATCGGGGGATGCAGTCATCTTCCGACCAGAGAATGACAGGATGTGGGAAATATAAGTTTTGGTACGGGGACCACGCAGCGCTCTGGCTAGGAGCGAACCGGGTTTATTGGAGTACTCGTACATCGTTCGGCGTGCCCATGCCAGTTTTTGTTTCGTTTTATGAAACAAAAGTGCACAAAGCTCCTTGCGCGCTTTAAGAAGATCATGGTGGGTGGAACGGGCAAGACTGGCCTTATGGGCACCCTCTAGGGTACGGATCTGGGCAAAGAGTTCATCAATGCGGCGTGTTCTTTCCCGTTTAAGGCGGGCACCTATGCTAATTAAAGTGCCCCTAACAACTGTCTTGTGGGCCTCCCAGACCGTTAAAGGGTTAGGGACTGAGGCTTTGTTGATAGAGAAGTATTCCCGCAACTTGGCCTGTATTTCTGAGCAGATCTCCTCTGACTGCAACATGGCCTCATTAAGCCTCCAGGAGGGTGGAGTCCGGGTCATCGGCCCCAGCCGAAGTGTCATATGAATCGGTGCATGGTCCAAAAAGGAAATGACATCTATGGAGGTATTCACCACCCTAGCTAGATCTTTATGTGTAATCAGCAAATAGTCCAATCTCGAGTAAGAGTGGTGGACTGGGGAAAAATATGTATAGTCTCTATCCTGAGGGCGTGACAGACGCCAGGGATCTATCAAGCGTAGAGCATGGAGGTCTGCTTTCATTCGCTTGAGGCGTGCGTAAGAAAGATGGGATGAGCCGCGTGAGGCATCTAGTAAGGGATCCATTGTAAAGTTAAGGTCCCCCCCAAAGAAGCACCCCCTCCGAAAACTCCAATAACTGAGGTAGCAGCTTCCGCAGGAATTGTGGGTGGTCAACATTGGGGAAGTAGACATTGGCGAAGGTGACCTGCACATCAGACACCCTTCCCTTCAGGAGGAGAAAACGACCCTGGGGATCTACCCGCTGCGCCTCAAAGACCCACGGTACCGATTTTGCTACAAGGATGCTGACCCCCTTAGATTTGGAGATGGGCGATATGCTGTGGTATGCCGTCGGGAACGCTCCATTGGTCAATTTAGGAATACGGTCATCATGGAAGTGTGTTTCCTGTAAAAAAGCAATTTGGGTTTTGCCTTTGCGCAGATCAGTTAGTAACTGGGAGCGCTTTTCTGGTACATTGAGACCACGCACATTAAGGGAGGTGACCTTTAGGAGGCCCATAGCGTCAGTTATCACACCGGCAAGCAAGGACAATAGTGTGAGGTAAGCGATCGTCTCCAGTCCCAGTCCCCACCCAGCCAGGGGGCAACACCACCGACAAAAAGAGAGAGGGACAAAAGAGGGGCGGAGAGGGGGGAGAGCAAGCAGGAGGGGTAGAGGAGGGGGAGAGCAGGCAAGAAAAGGAGGGGGGAGGGGGATAGAAGGGAGGGGTTAAGGGAAAAGCAATCTAGCAAAACAGTTACTCTCTGGACCTCCGATTAGCACTAAAAAGTCCAATCGGGTGACCGCCCTTAATGGGGGTGGACAGGGCAGTGAGGATTGTTTTTTGATCAAACAATTCAATGACCAAAAATTAAACAGAAAAGTCATTGAGTTAGGAGATGCACTAGGTAGGGGCTATGAGAACCATAAGAGACAAATATAACGTTAAGACCAACTTAACATCAGATATAATCAAGCGAACATGTAGTAAACATACCGTAAGTAAATACCAGTTCGTTGTAACCACATAGCGTTGCTGCATCGGGAGGAGGGCTCTGTGTCTCAGGGATCCGACTTAGGTCAGAGATGCCAATAGGTTAAACCTGCCCGAGTTTTCTCTGTCCCTTCCCCCGATGCATCAAGACCGGGACACCATCTTTCCTGAAAAATAAATATTTGCAGCAATTGGATGTAAAAATAAGGTTAAGTGGGCTATAAAAAAGGGAGAATAACATTAGCAACGTAGATGCTGCAGCAACCTGAAGTACATCTCAACTATTTAGGACCCACCATAATCCGCTGTAAATAAAGGTATTTAGGTCAACTCTTATTGTGATCTAGCAATCTGAGATGCAAAACACCCCCCCCCTCCCCACCAAGATAGTCCCCAAAAATAAAAATAAAAACAGGCACTCAGGGTGAAAGGAAAAAAAAGGGAGAAACGTCTTCTTCTGCTGCAGTTATAACCAACCATCTTTTTGCAAACCTTGTCCATGAGACAGAAAAAGAAAAATTATAGGTGCCGTCTCCTGGGTTAACCAAGGGTCTTGGTGGTTGACGGGGCAGTTTCAGAGGAAGTCATGAGAGCAAAACAGTAAATGGTAGAAACTGCAGGGGGGGATTACTGCACACCAGACCGTGCAGAAGGAAAAGCGGTCAATCTTCGGATGACGTTGGATGTGGTCTGTAGGCATCTCGATTGGGTGGACGGGAACGTGATCACCTGATCCGCTGCTGCCTGGGCAAGGCTGGACTTGGGGCGTCCTGAGACAGCAGGTAGTCAAACCAATTAGGAACACTGACGGCAGGTTTGGCAATGAATTGGAACAGGTCTGAAAGTTGATCTGGTGTGCGGAGATGAAACTCTGAGCCTTGCTTCCGGACAATCAGATGAAAGGGATGACCCCAGCGGTATGTGGCACCTCTAGCAATGGTCGCAGCAGGCCTCATAACACTGGTCTGTCTGGATATGTCAGGAAAGATCCGTACGGGCGCCCCATCAAAGTCAATCGTGCCCTTCTCCCATGCTAGGCGTAGGATCTCTTCTTTGATTGTGAAGAAGTGCACCCTGCACAGAACATCACGGGGGAGATCCTGGTCTGCTGAGGCCCGCTGTGCTGTAGGGGGGGTCCGGGGGCCGGGTATACGGTGAACCCTATCCAGCTCCAGGTCTGCGGTAGGTGGCTTACCTAAAACCTGGTTCAGGATCGCCACGACAGTAGAGCGGAGATCTGGGCCCATGGTGGCCTCCGGGATACCTCTGAGGCGTAAATTGTTCCGCCTGCTCCTATTTTCGCCATCATCGATCCGCAGGTGGACATCCACAAGATGGCGGCGGTAAACTTTGTGATCAAGTTCAAGGGAGGTGATGCGTGCGTCAGTGGTTATCTGAGAGGACTCCAACACAGTCACCCTCTCCTCCACCGTATCTACCTGCCGTTTTAAGTCATGCAATTCGTTTGTGAGAGCATTAACTATGGAGGTTGCCATTGCATTGAGATCCTGCTTTGTGGGCAGGCCTGAGACTATGTCCTTCAGGGATTCCTCTAGGAGGCTGCTCGTTTCCCCTGTGCTCTCAGAGAGCAATTGTGAGTTCAGGAAGGGGTTGGCAGAGGACTGTATGGGAGAGTGTGACCTGGGGGGAGAGGGGGAAAATCCTCCTCCACTGCTGCGGCTTCCACCTGCCCTCCCTTCTTACTTGCTGATGCGGCGGTACCTCCCGGCGGGACTCGTGGCGGCGCCATCTTGCTTTGTGTGGCCGGTGAAGAAAGCTGGTGCTGCCGCAGGAAATAATGAGAGATCTCGGGTCCCCTCCGTTCCTCACTGGCCGGCGAGTGTTTACGATCCCCTGGCATGAGAAGCTGGCTCGTCTGAGCGGTTCTATGGGTGATTCTCAGCCCGTCCTAGTGCAGAGCTCCTGGCTGTGCGTCCTCACGCTTCCATTGTTAAGCCACGCCCCCCCCAGGTACGAAATTTAAAGGAATATTATACTTTTATTATTTCACTTTAAGCATTATTAAAATCACTGCTCCCGAAAAAAACAGCTATTTTTAAAACTTTTTTGCATTGATACATGTCCTCTGGGGCAAGACCCGGGTCCCCAAACACTTTTTATGACAATAACTTGCATATTAACCTTTAAAATTAGCACTTTTTGATTATTCATGTTCGTGTCTCATAGACTTTAACGGTGTTCGCACAAATTGTTTGTCTGTTCGCATGTTCTGCTGTGAACCGAACAGGGGGGATGTTCGGCCCATCCCTAGTTATCATTGAGATTAATGGGGTAAAACTTGTCAAGCAACTCGGAGGTCCAAAGTCGCCAAACTGTGAAACAAGTCATATATATTGTTATAGAAAGGAGCTCTCATTTATACTTGCATTTACATCAGCAGAACAAATGCAGGAAGTGATGTGTGCACATGGGCCAGAAGCAAATGTGTGCGGATGCCAAACAAATCAATGAACCCCACCCACATCAAATCTAACTACCACATCAACCCCCGCATTGATTAAGCACAAGTACATATCATACCCTTATCCGGAAAATGAGCAGCACCTCCTCTTTGCTAAAGAGGGACCTCGCCATGTCCAAATAGATGGAGATCCTGACCAGCACAGGAACTTCCGGGTGATTACAACGACTTCTTTCTGGGTCAGCAGGCAAAACCACACTCTTTTGATCGCTGCTGCGAATATTTGATCACAACCACTATTAGAATTTTATTATTTTTGTTTATTTGCAGATATGCAAATTTGTA
Source organism: Lithobates septentrionalis (assembly GCA_037952835.1). Taxonomy (NCBI): domain Eukaryota; kingdom Metazoa; phylum Chordata; class Amphibia; order Anura; family Ranidae; genus Lithobates; species Lithobates septentrionalis. Next base: position 2,528,198 of record JBBDGP010001229.1, on the reverse strand, counting down.
TTTATTCTACTTATGATATATTAAAGGTGTTCGATAAGAAATGGTGTCCCTGGGTTAGCAGCAGGTGAATGACAAAAACAAAAGGCCCAGTTTGAGCCCTGGTTCACACTGACAGAGGGAGGAAATCGTTAAGCTGAAATCACACACGTTCATTCCCGCATGGGAATTTCAGAGACATTTGTGCAGGTTTCAGCACTGATATCAATACAAATTGCACCAATTAAAACAGTGCATTTGCCACTGATTTGACATGTCAAATCGCACCTATGTGAACTAAAGCTGACACATACAACACTGCCTATCCACCAGCTGAATTCATTACCTGCAATTCTCCACAGCTATATATATAAGATTCCACCTTTATCATTAACTTGCAGGTGTGCAGAAGCCTAAGTTTACATTGGAGCGATTTGAGAGATCAAATCGCATGACTATTGGCAGCAATGGCAGTGTTCCAATCGATGCCACTTTTTTTTGTGGCGCCGCACCAATTTGCTAAAGTAGTTCCTGCACTACTTTTGCCGATTTCAGGTGTGACTTCAATAGACATTTGTGTATGAAGCCACACGGATGTCTATCAAGTCGCACCTGAATTCACTCTGACCTTGCTACTTTGAAATCGTGCTACTTCAAGTGAAGTAGCGCGATTTCAAAGAAGCACCAATGTGAACCAGGGCAAAAGATTCGTTTTTTGGTGCACAAATACATATTGAAATAAAATATAAGATATTGCAAAACCACCACCCACAAAAACTAAAGAGAAAGAAAAGTAGAAGAAAAAAACACCACAACAAAGCTCAATAATGTACTTTTATTTTACCAGCAAAAAAACAAAACAAAAAAAATTTACATTCGTTTACTAGCTTCAAAAAAAATTGGACAGGATATATGGTGCTACATTTAGCAATAGGGTTTTAAGGGCCCTGCTCATAGGAGCTTACAATCTAAAATTTGACAAAACCTTAGAGTGGACACAGCTTTAATTTCAGTGTATAATGGGCAACACATCACATTTTTATCTGCAAGATTATAGAAACATACTTAACAGTCATTCTTACAAAGCATTCCAACATAATATTAAAAGACTTATTCAAAACACCCACCACCAGCCCACAATCCACACATACATACATTGGTGACCATGTTCTGCTGGAAGCTGCATTTCTGTGTACACGATTAAACAACGAGATCAAAAAGAGTAGGTCAGCAGATGCTTCCAAACAATGTTTGCATGATCAGACAGGAACAATACACGCACAACATTGACAGCATGGCCACATAAACCCACTTTTGATTGAAAAAATGCACAAGAATTTCATCAATTCTCCCAATATCATTCCTTCTCCCCCACAATTTTTTTTCTTTTTGTCAATTCAGTAAATGGACAGCAACACACATATACTGTCAGTACTTAGTGACTGCGTCCTTCACATCATATGACCAAATTAATAGTACAGAGCACATCTTAATAATCATGCAAAAATATCAAAAGACATTCCACTTATCCCTCTTCCAATATCTCCCAGCTTCTTCCTCCCCCATCCCTTTCACATCAAAAAGATAAACCATATACATCTTAGCCAAAAATATCCTCACTGCATCTTCTACAGAAATTAACCTCTTCCTTCCTACCCATATATTCCTAACATCCCACATTACTTCCTTATAGACAACAGAAAAGCACCACGCCTTCCTGGCTGCATTTTTCTCCAATCTCCACAAGCCCAGAACCACCATTTCCTCCTTTACAAAAACCACCCCCACCACCTCCCTCAGGAAGCTCTTCAACTTTCCCAGCAGTTCTTTAGCGAAGACACAGTTCCAAAACAAGTGGAACACATCCTCCACTCCCCCACAGCCCTCCCTCGGACACAACTCCGATCTTACCAAATCCCTACTTTTCAGAAAACTCATGGTCGTCAGACACCCCATAAAGGTCATCCAAGATATGTCCCTTTGACGGTTAGTCACTCCTCTTGTGCTCATACTCTTCCAGATTTGCACGCTTTCCTTCTCTCCTAAGTACTGTATCCCATTAGGAAAAATCTCCCCCCAACCTCCATCCTTCCCAGATCTTGGTTAGGACCAAAAAATACTGAGGAACAACCCATGCCTGTGGCTTTTCCAGGGCCCGCCTGTAGAGTCCCCATCTTGTAAACAATCTTCCTCCAAGGTACTGCATCATCTCCTTCCCGATTCCGTTACCTCTTAGGGTCCTTATCAACGTCACCCAGTAATGCAGCATCAAAAAGTCCCCGATCTTTGGAAGTCCGAAGTCACCTTTGGCCCTTGGTTTAGTAATCTTCTCCCTTGCACACTTCTCCATCCTCCCTCCCTAAAAGAACAAGAACAGTAGCCTCGTCATCTTCCTCACCCAACCATCAGGAGGCGGGAATATAACAGAGACGTACAACATAATCGGAAGGATCACTGACTTGATAATCAGAACTTTCCCGGTGCAGGACAATTCACGTATCCGCCACATAGACAACTTTTCCTCCACTCGCTCAGTCACCTGCTGAAAACTGTGACTTCCCCTCAACTCCCTGTCAAAACACACACCCAGCACCTGCATCCTGTCCACCTTCTGACTCCGTCCCTCATTCTACTCCACCTCACGGCCCACACTACACACCTGACACTTACTCCAATTCACACTCATCCCAGACACACTGCAGAACAGACTCACCTGCAATCTTCCACGCCCCACATCAGCCATTCCACCAGCCACCAACACAACATCATCCATGTACCCCAACACTTTCACACTCCTTCCACTACTGCCAGGCACAAACACACCCCTGAATGCCTTGTCCTTCTTCACTGCATTCAGTAATGGCTCCATCACGCAGATGAACATCAAAGGCGATAGGGGGCACCCCTGCCTAACACCAGACATCACAGGGATACTCCCTCCTAGGGTATCGTTGACCAAAACCTGACTTGAGACACCTTTGTATAGTCCTCTGATAACCTTCATCAGCTGGCCTGGAAACCCTAGGACCTCCAGAATCTGAAACAGAAACTGATGGGAGACTTTGTCGTAGGCCTTTTCAAGGTCAATCGACTCTAGAAGGCAAGGCAAGTTGTTAGTTTGCGCGTAGTTTACGACATCCCTCAGTAACGATAGAGTTTCGGAAATCCGACGACCAGGAACCGCACATACCTGCTGCTCCCCAATCACTTCGCCAATCACAAGCTTGACTCGATCAGCAATTAATCTTGCCACAATCTTGTAGTCAACTTTCAACAGTGTAATTGGCCACCAATTCCGAATGTCTCTCTTGTCACCATTTTTATAGATGAGGGTAATCACCCCCTCCCTTAAGGGCTTTGGCATCTCCCCCACTTCAAACACCAGCCTCACCAACTCACACACCTCATTCTTCATCACCTCCCACACTTTACAAAAGAACTCAACAGTCAACCCATCCTTCCCTGGTGTCTTATTCTGGTTCATCCCATCTATCACTCGCCTCACTTCCTCCTCAGACACAACCACACACATACCAAACCTATCCTCCTCAGACAATCTTGCATCCACTTTCTCGCAATACTCTCGCATCTCCTTGGTACTTACCCCACGTCCACCTGCAAACAAATCTGTATAAAACTCACTCACCGCCTCCATCACCTTCTCACCATTCACCTCCTGTCCCTGCACTATCACCGATTTCATCACATTGTGTCCCCTCAAGAGTTTCTTGAAGAAGAACTGCGAACATGTCTCCCCTTCCTCCATGTCCTTCACTTTAGCTTGGAATATTAGCTTCTTCCCTCTCATCACCCAAGCTTTCTTTATCTCCTCCCGAAGCTTTCCAATCTCCTCTTCTAACTCCCAGCCTCCCTGCCTTAATTTAAGCAGGAGTCTCAACCTATGCTGGAGAGCCCTCCCTTCTTGTTTCTCTTTCCTTGCCTTCTTTACACCTGCTTGAAGAAAGAAGAGCTTGATTCGCTCCTTCAGCCAGTCCCACCACTCGAAAAATTATTCAAAATCCTCCTTCCTTCCCAACCACACTTTATATTGCAGAGCAAACTTATCAAAAATCCCTTGGTTTTCCAAAAACAGATTACTTAATTTCCAGATTCCTCTCCCAGTCTTGACATCTTGATCAAAAATAAACTTTCCCACCAAATCTGGTAGTCGGAGAAAGACACCTCCCATTGCTTCCACTCTGCGACCTTCAGTACCCTGGAACCTAAAATAAAGTCAATTCGGGATTTCACGCTTCCCTTATTTGAAAAAAAAAGTTGCTGGGGCTTTACCATTTCCATATTAACAAACCGCTCCATCCTGCAAACAAAAATCCTGCAAAATTGCATTAAAAGCTGTGCTGGTGACATCGGTCTGGCTTTAACCTTGGCCTACTCTATCTTCAGCAGTCCTAATAAGATTAAAGTCTCCCAGCAACAATGGTCTTTCCTCTCCCCACAAGGTGGAGCCTCAAAATTTCCAACAAATCCATCCTGGCATTTTTTCGCACTGGTGCATAAACACATACCAACTTAAAGGATTTTTCCAGGTAGATAAACATTACACTCAGAACTCTTCCTATCACCACTTCCTCCCATCCCATGCAAACACAAGACATCACACTCAATCTTAGCCAACTCAGACAAAACAGCTGCACGACGATAGACAGATCCAATCGAATGCACATTCACACTACATATAGACAAAGCCATGAGAAGGATCAAAAAAATCCTGCAGAACACACTAAACCCATCCATCAGGAAGCTCTTTTCCACTTCCTGTTCCCTGTACCTTTTACAAGAGGATCAACTGATTCACTCTCCAAATATTGCATGGCAGGAGAACCTACCAAGCCCAATAGTGATGTTGCTCCACTTGAACCATCTGACAATTGTGAATCCATACTTAAACTCGGCAGTACACACCCACCACCACCTGGGCTTGAACCCAGAGACAAGTCCCATTTAGGCTTCTTTCTCCGTGCCTCACTCTCCTGCTCCACCTCAGGCCCTTGTCTTTGAGTAGTGATTAAAAGGTCTTTTGATCCTGACCTCCTCACCTCCAGCACCTCCATATCCTCAGCCCACTCACCAAGCTCCTCATCTACATATTGACTCTCCTGTTCTGCCCCCACCTGTTTTATCAAAGCAATCAACTCTTCACACACTCCACTCCCTCCCTCCCTCCATGCCTTTATCCGCCACAGCTTCTTCCGCCTCACCAACCTGCATCTCATTATTCCCCTTTGTTAGATTAATATTCATTCCACTTTTACCCATACTCCCTTGCAGTTCCTGTCCGACACCTTCCTTGGAGCTACTACTGAGGTTTTTAGCGTCTGGGGGGGTCGGCGCCTTTCCACCTTCCGTGCCGGCCACGTGCTCACCCCCGTCATTCGCCCGATCAGTCTCATGCTCCTCCGGTTCTCAGCTCACATTCTGCCCTGTAAACCGCCATCTCTGCAGAGCCTCTGCATATGAGAACATCTTCCTCCCCACTATTTTCGGACAGTTTCTGACCATATGCTCCCCTGAACCACACAGATCACATTTCTTTTCCTTGCACTCCGCTGCATTGTGTCCCGGCTTCAAGCACACTCTACAGCAAAGCTTAGAAGGGCAGTCCTCACGAATATGTCCATACTGAAAGCACCCCCTGCAGTAACGGGGTTGCCCAGAATAGAAAACTGTACACCGCTCCACAATAATGGTAAATGCCGGGGGAGGGTGACACATGCCACAAAAACCTGATGCGTCCCTCTTCATGCGTACTTTAAAATGCAGTTTACCTCTATACATGCCATACTGGTTATAAAGCTTCTCTCCTCGATCAGCCCCCACACAATACCGCAACAAAAATTGTCTCACAATTCTGGCTCCAAAAAAGGATTATAACAAATTGTACAGTCATGGTCTTCAATCCAGGATCAAACAATAAACTGGCGTCCATCTTCTTAGTTAGAAAATTTCCTCCCAAATCCGCCTTCACCCAATTCTCATATGCAGCTTGGCAGGTATCCTCAGTATGAAAAGAAATACCGTATTGACCACTGACCATAAAATCTTGGAGAGCAAATATATCACTGACCTGTAAATTCAGCATCTTCTGTAAAACATCCACAGCGATCATCTTCAGACCCACTTCACCACGATATTCTGGCTTTACCTGGATTCTCATAGAATTTCTCAAACGCATCGGACTTCGCGACAGGGAGAACATATAAACTTCAACACAAGGATTAGCATGTTGGGGAATTGAACCAACATCCCAGGTGTTGCTAGACAGAACTGCTACCCACTTAGCCACCAGGCAGCCCCACACATGTTCTCTGCATCTCTGTGGTGTGAAAGAGCCCTAAGTCCATAGCCATGCTTAGTGTCACAAGCAATATACAATATATTGGCCTAAGTATTGGGACGCCTGCCTTTAAACACACATGAACTGTAATGGCATCCCAGTATTAGTATTGGGTTCAAAACCCATTTGGCCCACCCTTTGCAGCTATAACAGCTTCAACTCTTCTTGTCCACAAGGTTTAGGAGTGTGTCTATGGAAATGTTTGACCATTCTTCCAAGTGCATTTGTGAGGTCAGGCACTGATGTTGGACGAGAAGGCCTGACCTACAATCTCCTCTCTAATTCATCCCCAAGGTGTTCTGTTGTGTTGAGGTCAGGACTCTGTCCAGGCCAGTCAAGTTCCTCCACCCCAAACTCCCTCATCCATGTCTTTATGGACCTTGCTTTGTGCACTGGTCCAAATGATTTGGTGGAGGGGGGGATTATGATGTGGGGTTGTTTTTCAGGGGTTGGGCTTGGCCTCTTAGTTCCAGTTAAGGGAACTCTTAAGGCGTCAGCATACCAAGACATTTTGGACAATTTCATGCTCCCAACTTTGTGGGAACAGTTTGGGGAAAGCCCCTTCCTGTTCTAACATGACTGCACACCAGTGCACAACGCAAGATCCATAAAGACATGGATGAGCAAGTTTGGGGTGGAGAAACTTGACTGGCCTGCACAGAGTCCTGGCCTAAACCCAATAGAACACCCTTTGGCTGAATTAGAGTAGAGACTGCAAGCCAGGCCTTCTCATCCAACATCAGTGCCTGGCCTCACAAATGCACTTCTGGAAGAATGATCAAACATTCCCATAGGCACACTAAACCTTGTGGACAGCCTTCCCAGAAGCCCCTTTCCTGTTCCAACATGACTGCACACCAGTGCACAAAGCAAGGTCCATTAAGACATGAATGAGTGAGTTTCAAGGAACTTGACTGGCTTGCACAGAGTCCTGACCTCAACCCGCTAGAACACCTTTGCGATGAATTAGAGCGGAGACTGCAAGCCAGGCCTTTTAGTCCACATCAGTACCTGACCTCACAAATGCTCTTCTGGAAGAATGGTCAAACATACCCATAGACACACTCCTAAACCTTGTGGACAGCCTTCCCGGAAGAGTTGAAGCTCTTATAGCTGCAAAGAGTGGGCCAACTTAATATTGAAGTTTTTGATTTCATTTTTTTGGAAGGAAATAAAGATACTATTTGTGTTTGCTTGGGTTCTCCCTGTGTATGCATGGGTTTCCTCCAGGTTCTTGGCTTTTCTTCCATTTTTTTCAAAATTTCCTACATGCCATCTTGAAAAAATATCATGTGAAAAGAGGTTGGAGCAAGCCTTTCAAGGCACAAGACCTAAAGTTGAACCCATGGCAGGACAATGATATATAGAAGGCATTCACTAGCCTAATAGCTGCTCGAATAACTTCTACATTTAGTGGAGAGACCAGTATAAGAATTAAAATAAACTCATTGTTACTGCAGCAGAAAGCTTGTCGTAACCCCTTTGACTGCCATATCATATTCTAATATTAATTGACTAACCCAGAAGGGGTACAACCTCAATTTTTAGAATGATGTTTAGAATAGGTTTTGGTAGTCAATAGGTTAAATGCAAGGTCACATACATTGTTATGCCCCGTACACACGATAGGATTTTTCGTCTGAAAATGTTTGATAGGAGGTTGTTGTCAGAAATTCCGACCATGTGTAGGCTCCATCGGACATTTTCCATCGGAATTTCCGTCACACAATTTGAGAGCTGGTTCTCAAATTTTCGGACAACAAAATGTGCTGTTGAAAATTCTGATCGTGTGTACACAATGCCGATGCACAAAGTTCCATGCATGCTCGGAATCAAGCAGAAGAGCAGCACTGGCTATTGAACTTCATTTTTCTCGGCTCGTTGTACGTGTTGTACGTCACCGCGTTCTCGACGTTCGGAATTTGCGACCAACTTTGTGTGACCGTGTGTATACAAGACAAATTTGAGCCAACATCCGTCGGGAAAAAAAACATGGATTTTGTTGTCGGAAAATCCTATCGTGTTTACAGGGCATTTCAATGTCTAAGATCTGCCAACATTTTGAAACATGGGGGTATTCATATTATAATGGCACACAAACAGGTGCACGTGGCATATGTCACATCAATAAAACAGACCTGTTTCAGGTCTTTCTGCACCACCTGCAAAAGTTTTAGAGTGAAATAAAAACTGGCATGGGTCCTGGGCCTAATTAACAAAGGGATTACTGCCATTTTCAATATAGAAAACAAACTGTTGTAGAGCTCCACCAGAATGGATCTGGCTTACTGGATCTAAACCATCCATTGTTAATGTGGCAGACAGCTCACACACACCACTCTCTACTTGTGCAGTGAACACTTTACATGGGCAGAGCCTGCTCCTTTCCCTGTCTATGTGCTTTGCTGTTCACCCTGGCAAATGCAGGATTACCACCCTCCTCCTCATTCGTTAGCCAGCTTATTTTATATAAGGCTGCACTGAAATAAATGAGGCTTATGCAGTGTACACACGATCGGAAATTCTGCCAGCAAAAGTCCGATGTGAGCTTTTGGTCAGAAATTCCGACCATGTGTATGCTCCATCAGACTTTTCTTGGCGGAATTTCCGCCAGCAAAAGATTGAGAGCAGGTTCTCTATTTTTCCGTCTGAAAAAGTTCCTATCGGAAATTCCGTTCGTCTGTTTGCAATTCCGACGCACAAAAAACATGCATGCTCAGAATCAAGTACAAGACGGAAGTGCTCGGTCTGGTAAAACGAGATAAACACGAGATTCTTAAGAAACAAAAGTGTGGCGCTATATATCACATCCACAGCCGTGTGTATTACAATAAAGCCATATAAAAATAGTGAATACTACCAAAAAATGTATGATCATAAAATGGATAGTGTCAAATAATTAATCAGTGTTGATCACATATAAAGTAAATACACAATAATGCTTAATCATCAGATGTGCCAGTGATTAGTAGAAACCCGTGCTGGTTCCATGAGCCAGACACCAAACATAAAAAACATAAAACTTTAAAAGTCCATAAAAAATGTGTATAAAAATAGTGAAGAAATTCCCCTAGCGGACTTTAAAGGCACATTTGAGAAAATATTTAGAGAGGTATGTAAAGTAGATAACAGTTTATTAATTACAAAAGATAATCAAGTGAATCACATAATCACATAGTTAAAAACAAGGAATGCAGTTCCATAAATACAAAGATTAATGATACCAATACATTTGCACCCGACGCGTTTCGGAGTTGCTTATGCCTCCTTCTTCAGGGATGGTTGTAGGGTTTGCAACAAGAATTTTCTATATGGGAAATAGTATGTATAACATAAACATAGTAAGTGCATAATGAAAAGATCATAAGGACAAAATCTATAGTTGTATGAATCTGTATATATACACATACATTTTTCTGTTTACACTTACATTGGTATCTATGGATATAGATTATGCATTCCAAGACGAGTTTAAAAGAACATAGATGTATTGACGTACTGCCCATCGGACGCGTTCCCTGGTCGTAATGTGTGGAGCTTTAGTAAAGTATAACAACAGTATTCACAAAGCCACTGTCGAGGTGGAGATAGAAAGATATGGATATATAAAATGGTTTTATTCTTCTCTCCAATGGGAAGAAAGGCCCATTGTTAACGGGCGTATGGCAGTTTAGATCTGAGATCACACTGGGGCCAAATGTGTATCCTGTAAATCATGAAGATATATATATGTAAGGATGTGCGTACATATGGATAGCCAAAGTAATACATGGAGAATCCAAAAAATGTGTCCTACCTGGTCCGTCTAAAATTATAAAGAACAGTAACTGATGGTGAGTGTGGATCAAAAGTGGTCCAGATAGCTGGAGAGTCAACATGAAAATAAGAGGTAAATTAAAATCCTGATTGGTGAAAACAGGGGGGGAAAAAAGAAAAAGAAAAGGGGGGGGGGGGTGCAGAGGCGGGGAAGGAAAGGAAGGAGGGGGAAAGGGGGGGGAAAAAGAAGGGGGGGGGGGTGCAGAGGCGCAGAGGCGGGGAAGGAAAGGAAGGAGGGGGAAAGGGGGGGGGGAAAGAAGTGGTGGGGGGGGGGAAGGGGGGGGTTTAGGAAGAAAGAGGGGGGGGGAAAGAAAAAGGAAAGGGGGGAGGGGGGGGGGAGGAGAGGGGAAAGGAAAATAGGAAATAGGGAAATTGGAAGGGAAAAGAAAGGGAGGGAGATTGAAAGGGAGGAGGGGAAGGAAAAAGAAGGGAAACAAGAAAAAGGGAGGGGAAAGAAAAACAGAAAGAAAAAGATGGTAAATAAGAAGACAGAAAAAAGAAAAAGGAAAAATGTAGGGCATCCAAGTAGCATGAATGGCTAGTAGTTTCAATGAAGGAGGCTAGATCATTAGATGTATTATAAGAGAAAAGGGAAAACCCCAGAACATAGCAGATGGCGGGTGAAGCAAATGAAGCATGACGGACAGCAAGCAGGGTTTACAACCAATAGTTCCAACATAAAGATCCATGTCAGTAGATATGTGGTAGGTTACTAACCAAGTGTCACAGCACCTCACACCGAAAGCGTCCTGTCTGCAGCAGATGACGCCTGGTGTGGGCTAGAGCCGGATATATAAAGCCCTCCCCACCTATCAGCTGTTGATGGAAAAACTGCAACAGCTGATTATGGTGAGGGAGGGGCGGACACACTGTGGCTGGCCCCCCGGGTGGAGCGCGCGCCGCCAGGCACCCACAGCGCATGCGGACGCATACGTCGTGAGGCGTGGCCACGCCTACTGCACCCGCCGGCACGTCTAGCTTCCCCAACGGACTGCGCATGTCCGTTGGGGTCGCAAGATGGAGGACAGATGATTCTGTACCTCACACAGCGCCACCATGAGTACAAACTTCGCTCAGGCGGCTCTTTTCGTGCCGGGCGGATCACAGATCATGATATAGGACCAATAAGGGATAAGTTAAAGCATATGTTATATGCAGCTAAATAGGGAATACAGTGCCAAATCTTGTTGCTATAGCAGGGAAACAGGGCCGATGGACAGTGCAATACAGGTTAGGAAGGCAATCTGATGGAGGAAAACATAACAAAACAATAATCACATACAGATATTGAGAATATAATTCGGGGGCATGTTATACAAATAAAGTGACATCAGATATATATGCATATCGTTTAGACATCAATAACCTCAAGTATCATACAGTATACAGGATAGAAAGCAACATTTCAATACATGACCTAGAGTGGCATAATACGTAATATACGGACTGTATGTCCCATGATATAATCAGGGTTGCCCTTTTATGCGGGCCAAAAAGGGGGGGGGGGGCAGTATGCAGTGGTCAGGATCGGCTGCTGCGTCGAATATTGGGTATGGAGTCTTTCCTTCCCTGTTAGTGGGTGTGGATAGCAGATATATGGGGGGTACACCAAACGTATATGGGGCCATATGGCCAATAGTAGAGTCCCCTATGTTTGGTGGTAATAATAGATGGAGTAAGAGTAGTTAACTGGTCTATAGTGCCATCCCAAACATGTAGTTATCTATGGGGTGGTCCTCCCTATTGCTCTCTACCACCAGATGAGAAGCCTTCGAGAAAGGGTTTAAACCAAATGGTTTCGTTTAGGCCTGGGGGTTCGGTGGCTCTTAGGTTATATATCCACCGAGACTCTAGTTGCAGCAGTGTCTTGTTCCAGTCCCCTCCCCTTGACTCTGGATGTACCCGATCCAAGATAAGAAATTTGATTTTTGGGCATATGCCGTTATGTACTGTTAAGGTGTGTCTCCCCAATGGGAGGTCCGGGTCACCAGTTTCCATGCTTACTAAATGTCTGTATGCCCTCTTCCAGAATTCAGTCTTAGTTTTTCCTACATAAAAGCAAGTACATTCACAAAGGAGTAGGTAGATCACCCCAAAAGTCCTGCAATTGGCAAAATGTTTGGGGTGAAATAGCTGTCCATTTGGAAGGGTCGGGTTTCTAGTTGTAAGCATATATTTACAGTATCTACATTTGCCACACATGAATGTCCCCTTATGTTTGCAGTGTGTCTTGTTATTCCCTGCCTTAAATTCACTAGCTGTGATTTTATCTCCCAAGGAGGTAGTTCTTTTAAATGTAAAGAGGGGTCTCTGTGGGACCAAAGGTCCTAAAGTTGGATCGCATTGTAACATGTGCCAATACTTTGTCACAATGTTCCTCACCTGTCTGTGTTGGTTGTTAAATTTGGTAATGATTCTAAGAGTACCAATATCATTCTTGTCAGATTTGTTGACTTTTTGAGGGTATAACAATTCCTCTCTAGGCTGCAAGAGGGCTTTTTTAAAAGAGCGTTTCAAAGATGCATGGGAGTATCCCCTTAGTAATAGCCTATCACGTAGCTTATTCGCCTCTAATTTGAAGGTGTTACTGTCTGAGCAGTTTCGTTTTGCTCTCAAGTACTGGCTATATGGGATAGAGTTAAGGAGGGGTTTGGGGTGGAAACTGCTTGCATGCAATATGGCATTGCTTGCGGTTGATTTCCTGTACAGTTTGCTAGTAACACTGCCTTCCTCACTTCTGCAGACCTCTACATCAAGGAACGTGATGCATTGTTTGTCAAATGACATGGTGAAATTGAGGTTGAAGTCGTTACGGTTCATCCTCAATAGACACTCCCTAAGGAGGTCGATTGGTCCGTCCCAAACGATGAAGAGGTCGTCGATGTACCGGTACCAACACAGTATGTGGTCCGTGTACATCGACAAGCTCTCATCGCCTAGGAACATGGCCTCCCACTCCCCCAGGTACAGGTTGGCATACGATGGGGCACAACATGTCCCCATCGCAACCCCCTGCACCTGGAGGTAGTGGGAGCCATTGAAGGTGAAAACATTATGGCTGAGAATATGTTCCAAAAGTGAAGTAATGAATTCACTATATGTAGGGTCCAGATCTTGTGCTGTGCGTAAAACGTGTTTTATGGCTGCTACGCCCTTCTCATGGGGGATAGAGCTGTAAAGGGATTCAACGTCGATTGTGACAAACATGGCATGTTCGGGGATTTTTTGTTGGTCAATAATTTGTAGAAAGTGTACTGTATCCTTTACAAAAGAGGGGAGGGCATGAACAAATGGTTTGAGTACTTCATCTATCAGCCTGCTCGCATTTTCACTGATAGCCCCTATACCGGAGATGATCGGTCTGCCGGGGGGATTTTTGATGTCTTTATGGACTTTGGGCAATGCATAGAATACTGGTGTACGTGGGAAATCATTTCTGATAAACTGCCATAGGGATTTGGTGATAGTAGAGTTGGAATATGCCGTATCTATCAGTATGTAGAAGTCCTTGTTATATTTTTTGACCAGACTCGCCGGTATAGGACGGTACCACTCTCGGTTGTCCAGTATTCTATTGCACATCTTGATGTAATCCTTATTGTCAAATACTACAATGTTCCCACCCTTATCTGCATTTTTGATCATGATATTGTCATTTTTTGACAATGATTTGAGCGCTGCCTTCTCATTTTTAGTAAGGTTTTCAGGAAATTTGTTGTGGATTCTTATTTTATCTAATTCTTTGCCAACTAGCCTTAAGAAGGCTGCTGCGTTTGGATGGGTGCTTGGCGCAGGGCAGAAGTCAGACTTCTTTTTAAGTGTGGAGATGTTTCCCCTCGGGGGTTCATTAGATCTTTCAATAGAGTCTAGTATTTGGGATAAATTAATTTCGTCTATGAGATCAGTTGGATCATTCTCATCGAGAAGGGATACCAAATGCTCTAGTGCTTGGTGTTCCTGTGGCGTCAAGTTAGTGGGTCCTTCCTGCTTGTGATAGAGTTTTTTTAAAATAAGCTTACGTATGAAAAGTTGGAGGTCCTTGTAGATCTCAAACTTGTCCAGATTTTGATTGGGACAGAAGTTTAGGCCTTTTTGCAGGACATTGGTTTCATCATAGGAGAGTTTATATGATGAAAGATTAATAATATTGAGACTATTGGGTTTCGATTCTTGATCAGTATCAGGGATAGTTAGAGTGCTATTTGAGTGTAAGTGTTGGGGTTGGATTGCGTGGGTTGTACACCCATCAAGATTTTCTCTAAAAAAGATGGGTCATTGGAAATTGTATCCAATGTTGTGACTGTCGAGGGGTTTGATTGGGAATTCATATCCCTTGTCGGGGTGTGTGTATTACTCTGTGCATATGGTGTTTTGGGAATTGGTTCCTGTGTCACTGTGGGGGGATAAGTTTTTTTGGGGATATCGAGGGTTAGTTTCTTTGCTTGTTGCCCCTCATTAGGGTCACCCCGAAATGTGCGTTTGGTACTGTGTCCCGTATTGGGTTTCTGGAGTGTTTGGTTGTGGATTTGGGGTGGATTGGGGGTGGTTTGTGAAGGATTGGTTTGGTATCCCTGATATTGATGGTTTCTGTTTTGATAAGTCCTATTTTGAGTCCATCTATAGGCCCTTCCATCTTTAAAAGCATTCCTGTCACGGATGAGTTTCTGTCTTTTTTTAATAAGTACATCTTTATTGAATGTTTCTAAATGTGTTTTCAGTTTATCTTCTTTGTTAGTGAGTGGTCTCTGCACTCACCATCAGTTACTGTTCTTTATAATTTTAGACGGACCAGGTAGGACACATTTTTTGGATTCTCCATGTATTACTTTGGCTATCCATATGTACGCACATCCTTACATATATATATCTTCATGATTTACAGGATACACATTTGGCCCCAGTGTGATCTCAGATCTAAACTGCCATACGCCCGTTAACAATGGGCCTTTCTTCCCATTGGAGGGAAGAATAAAACCATTTTATATATCCATATCTTTCTATCTCCACCTCGACAGTGGCTTTGTGAATACTGTTGTTATACTTTACTAAAGCTCCACACATTACGACCAGGAAACGCGTCCGATGGGCAGTACGTCAATACATCTATGTTCTTTTAAACTCGTCTTGGAATGCATAATCTATATCCATAGATACCAATGTAAGTGTAAACAGAAAAATGTATGTGTATATATACAGATTCATACAACTATAGATTTTGTCCTTATGATCTTTTCATTATGCACTTACTATGTTTATGTTATACATACTATTTCCCATATAGAAAATTCTTGTTGCAAACCCTACAACCACCCCTGAAGAAGGAGGCATAAGCAACTCCGAAACGCGTCGGGTGCAAATGTATTGGTATCATTAATCTTTGTATTTATGGAACTGCATTCCTTGTTTTTAACTATGTGATTATGTGATTCACTTGATTATCTTTTGTAATTAATAAACTGTTATCTACTTTACATACCTCTCTAAATATTTTCTCAAATGTGCCTTTAAAGTCCGCTAGGGGAATTTCTTTTGCTTTAAATTCGAAATTTAGGATGTGGCACAACCAGTAGATAATTGATCGATCAAATCCCTTGTTCTTAGCTTATTGGTAGTAGATACCGCTCCCCGCATCAGATCGACAATTATCTCCACATGGCTGTCCAGAACTCTGGCTGAGTATTCTGGACCGCCAACAATCTACTTTTTTCTTCCGCTTTTTACCTTTTTTTTTTAGTGGAATTAATACTAAAAACTTTTTTCCTAAACATTGGTTTACTTACGAAGAGACAAAAATGACCAGCTTTACGGGTGACGGATGGGAAACATTGATGGAGGGCTACCTAAAAGATTTTGGAGATAAGGAATCTGTTGACTCTGAGATATCTTCCCTTTTCTCCAGACTATCTAAAACCCTGGAGAAAAAATCTCTATTTTACTGGCATGTCAAATCATTTCAGGACTACATTAAAGAGGATATTAACCCTGCAGGATTGCGAGTCCAGATCTTCCCGACACTGGAAGGCCTGGACTCGGAGTTCAAAAGCAAATGGGAACATGCACTACGGGCATGTTCGCAAAGTCTAATGGAAATCCTGATCGAGGAATATAAAAAGAGATCTAATATTCTAGACTCAGACATTGTAACTCTCTGCAACAAGCTACAGCAATTAAAAATGCAGAGACCACTCACTAACAAAGAAGATAAACTGAAAACACATTTAGAAACATTCAATAAAGATGTACTTATTAAAAAAAGACAGAAACTCATCCGTGACAGGAATGCTTTTAAAGATGGAAGGGCCTATAGATGGACTCAAAATAGGACTAATCAAAACAGAAACCATCAATATCAGGGATACCAAACCAATCCTTCACAAACCACCCCCAATCCACCCCAAATCCACAACCAAACACTCCAGAAACCCAATACGGGACACAGTACCAAACGCACATTTCGGGGTGACCCTAATGAGGGGCAACAAGCAAAGAAACTAACCTTCGATATCCCCAAAAAAACTTATCCCCCCACAGTGACACAGGAACCAATTCCCAAAACACCATATGCACAGAGTAATACACACACCCCGACAAGGGATATGAATTCCCAATCAAACCCCTCGACAGTCACAACATTGGATACAATTTCCAATGACCCATCTTTTTTAGAGAAAATCTTGATGGGTGTACAACCCACGCAATCCAACCCCAACACTTACACTCAAATAGCACTCTAACTATCCCTGATACTGATCAAGAATCGAAACCCAATAGTCTCAATATTATTAATCTTTCATCATATAAACTCTCCTATGATGAAACCAATGTCCTGCAAAAAGGCCTAAACTTCTGTCCCAATCAAAATCTGGACAAGTTTGAGATCTACAAGGACCTCCAACTTTTCATACGTAAGCTTATTTTAAAAAAACTCTATCACAAGCAGGAAGGACCCACTAACTTGACGCCACAGGAACACCAAGCACTAGAGCATTTGGTATCCCTTCTCGATGAGAATGATCCAACTGATCTCATAGACGAAATTAATTTATCCCAAATACTAGACTCTATTGAAAGATCTAATGAACCCCCGAGGGGAAACATCTCCACACTTAAAAAGAAGTCTGACTTCTGCCCTGCGCCAAGCACCCATCCAAACGCAGCAGCCTTCTTAAGGCTAGTTGGCAAAGAATTAGATAAAATAAGAATCCACAACAAATTTCCTGAAAACCTTACTAAAAATGAGAAGGCAGCGCTCAAATCATTGTCAAAAAATGACAATATCACGATCAAAAATGCAGATAAGGGTGGGAACATTGTAGTATTTGACAATAAGGATTACATCAAGATGTGCAATAGAATACTGGACAACCGAGAGTGGTACCGTCCTATACCGGCGAGTCTGGTCAAAAAATATAACAAGGACTTCTACATACTGATAGATACGGCATATTCCAACTCTACTATCACCAAATCCCTATGGCAGTTTATCAGAAATGATTTCCCACGTACACCAGTATTCTATGCATTGCCCAAAGTCCATAAAGACATCAAAAATCCCCCCGGCAGACCGATCATCTCCGGTATAGGGGCTATCAGTGAAAATGCGAGCAGGCTGATAGATGAAGTACTCAAACCATTTGTTCATGCCCTCCCCTCTTTTGTAAAGGATACAGTACACTTTCTACAAATTATTGACCAACAAAAAATCCCCGAACATGCCATGTTTGTCACAATCGACGTTGAATCCCTTTACAGCTCTATCCCCCATGAGAAGGGCGTAGCAGCCATAAAACACGTTTTACGCACAGCACAAGATCTGGACCCTACATATAGTGAATTCATTACTTCACTTTTGGAACATATTCTCAGCCATAATGTTTTCACCTTCAATGGCTCCCACTACCTCCAGGTGCAGGGGGTTGCGATGGGGACATGTTGTGCCCCATCGTATGCCAACCTGTACCTGGGGGAGTGGGAGGCCATGTTCCTAGGCGATGAGAGCTTGTCGATGTACACGGACCACATACTGTGTTGGTACCGGTACATCGACGACCTCTTCATCGTTTGGGACGGACCAATCGACCTCCTTAGGGAGTGTCTATTGAGGATGAACCGTAACGACTTCAACCTCAATTTCACCATGTCATTTGACAAACAATGCATCACGTTCCTTGATGTAGAGGTCTGCAGAGGTGAGGAAGGCAGTGTTACTAGCAAACTGTACAGGAAATCAACCGCAAGCAATGCCATATTGCATGCAAGCAGTTTCCACCCCAAACCCCTCCTTAACTCTATCCCATATAGCCAGTACTTGAGAGCAAAACGAAACTGCTCAGACAGTAACACCTTCAAATTAGAGGCGAATAAGCTACATGATAGGCTATTACTAAGGGGATACTCCCATGCATCTTTGAAACGCTCTTTTAAAAAAGCCCTCTTGCAGCCTAGAGAGGAATTGTTATACCCTCAAAAAGTCAACAAATCTGACAAGAATGATATTGGTACTCTTAGAATCATTACCAAATTTAACAACCAACACAGACAGGTGAGGAACATTGTGACAAAGTATTGGCACATGTTACAATGCGATCCAACTTTAGGACCTTTGGTCCCACAGAGACCCCTCTTTACATTTAAAAGAACTACCTCCTTGGGAGATAAAATCACAGCTAGTGAATTTAAGGCAGGGAATAACAAGACACACTGCAAACATAAGGGGACATTCATGTGTGGCAAATGTAGATACTGTAAATATATGCTTACAACTAGAAACCCGACCCTTCCAAATGGACAGCTATTTCACCCCAAACATTTTGCCAATTGCAGGACTTTTGGGGTGATCTACCTACTCCTTTGTGAATGTATTTGCTTTTATGTAGGAAAAACTAAGACTGAATTTTGGAAGAGGGCATACAGACATTTAGTAAGCATGGAAACTGGTGACCCGGACCTCCCATTGGGGAGACACACCTTAACAGTACATAACGGCATATGCCCAAAAATCAAATTTCTTATCTTGGATCGAGTACATCCAGAGTCAAGGGGAGGGGACTGGAACAAGACACTGCTGCAACTAGAGTCTCGGTGGATATATAACCTAAGAGCCACCGAACCCCCAGGCCTAAACGAAACCATTTGGTTTAAACCCTTCCTCGAAGGCTTTTCATCTGGTGGTAGAGAGCAATAGGGAGGACCACCCCATAGATAACTACATGTTTGGGATGGCACTATAGACCAGTTAACTACTCTTACTCCATCTATTATTACCACCAAACATAGGGGACTCTACTATTGGCCATATGGCCCCATATACGTTTGGTGTACCCCCCATATATCTGCTATCCACACCCACTAACAGGGAAGGAAAGACTCCATACCCAATATTCGACGCAGCAGCCGAGCCTGACCACTGCATACTGCCCCCCCCCCTTTTTGGCCCGCATAAAAGGGCAACCCTGATTATATCATGGGACATACAGTCCCTATATTACGTATTATGCCACTCTAGGTCATGTATTGAAATGTTGCTTTCTATCCTGTATACTGTATGATACTTGAGGTTATTGATGTCTAAACGATATGCATATGTAGGAAGGCCAGTATGGTGGCCTGAATTTATGGGAGGAGCCCGGGGGGTACTTAAGCAGCCCGCTCACCTGTGGTGCTTGTCGGTTTCCTGTGCGCGATATACGTCACTAGGCCGACTATTCGATATACCAGCGTCCGCAAGTTCTTGCCTCGCAAAATTCCGTTTTCGATACCGTTCTCAAAACTTTCGAAGTCCGCGTTTTTCGTTCGCAGTTTGTACCACGCGGCTGGCTTGGCTGTCGCAGGTAAGGTCCCGTCGGACTTTTCGTTTTCATATCAGGTCACTAAACCGTAATTTCAAAAATTTTCGTTTCACTCGCTTTTCATAAACTGCAATGTATATCGCATTTTTCGTTTCATGTCATGTCACTAAACCGTACTTTCAAATTTCGTTACTCGCACTTCACTATTGTAATGTATATCGCTCGTACTTTCGATATGTTACCATTTCGACAGCACCGCGACGCAGACGTCGCTTCATTTCTAGCATGTCGGTGTTTAAAAATATGTATCAGTAAACAGCCATAGCAAATCGCAATTGCAAGTTATCGGATCAAGTCAGTTCGATACCAATCATTTCTCATTTCTGAAACATTCTAGAACTCATTTCTGACATTTCAAATCATTTCAAAACATTTCTCATTTCAGTCACCTACCGCGCTCCGATTCGAATCCAGTCGCATCAAAAAGATGCACCGATTCGTTCCGGTGTGCCCCAGTTATTTGGCCTCATTTCTATACATGCTCCAGAGTTACGTTATTGTCTGTCATTAATACCTCTGTCATGTTTTTTCACGTATCACGTTCCGTCACGAATCCAGTCGCATGCAAAAATGCACCGATTCATCTCGGCGTGCCCCAGGATTGGCCTCATTTCTATACATGCTCCAGAGTTTTGTTTGTCAGTCATTCATACCTCTGTCATGGTTATCATTTCATTTCCACCTATCACGTTCCGACATGAATCCAGTCGCATGGCAATGCACCGATTCGTCTCGGCGTGCCCCAGGATTGGCCTCATTTCTATACATGCTCCAGAGTTTTGTTTATCAGTCATTCATACCTCTGTCATGGTTATCATTTCACTTCCACCTATCACGTTCCGACATGAATCCAGTCGCATGGCAATGCACCGATTCGTCTCGGCGTGCCCCAGGATTGGCCTCATTTCTATACATGCTCCAGAGTTACGTTTATCAGTAAATTCGTACCTTCTGTCATGGTTATCATTTCATTTCCACCTATCACGTTCCGACATGAATCCAGTCGCATGGCAATGCACCGATTCGTCTCGGCGTGCCCCAGGACTGGCCTCATTTCTATACATGCTCCAGAGTTACGTTTATCAGTAATTCGTACCTTCTGTCATGGTTATCATTTCATTTCCACGTATCACGTTCACACATGAATCCAGTCGCATGGAAATGCACCGATTCATTACGGCGTACCCCAGGGCTCGGCCTCATTTCTGATACATGCTTCAAAGTCCGGATCATAGCTAATCGCAGACGTCGGGGGATGGATCCATGTCTCTGCCATACAGCTTACTACCATTTCACTCCCACAACGCATCACCGTTCCAGAACCAGTCGCATCTGACATGCACCGATTCTTTACGGAATGCCTTGCTGGTTCCAAACAGCATTTCATACCATACCAGAGCTCGGTTGGTTGCCAGTCGCAAACACGGCACAACCAATTCAAGCCTCAGTCTAATAATCATTTCTCTCATTTCATTTCATATGATGCGCCGATTCGAATCCAGATGCATCAAACAGGCACCAGATCGTCCCGGGTGCACCAATGTTTTCACTTGCCTCATTTCAATACATGCTCCAGAGCCCGGTTCTCGGTCGAATCAAAGATGACGACCAGGCCAGACCTCTGTCATGAAGTCCATTCATAATCAAGGCAAACATTTCGAATCATTTCATTGTCATACAAATCGTTGCTTCAAAAAATCAGTTAGCAATCCCTTCACGAAGTGTCACCTTTTCGTTTTTCTCAGGTCAGTCAAAGTTCAGTAGGTCCACCCTGCACCAGGTTGGACGATATCCCCCCAGGTAAAAAAAAAAAAAAAAAAAAAAAAAAAAAAGGGGAATGGGAGAATAAGTCGGGTAAGTATGACTCAGCGGATCAAAGAAAAAACTTGAAATTCATCTCACCCCTAATAGGTTACAGTCAACCAGGAAATAAAAGCTCAAGAGAATCCTCACCAGAGCAACCATGTCTCAGTCCGGCAGCGAAGACCTCACGGCCCCTCTGTCACCTTCTCCGGTCTCAGAAAGCGGCAGCATGCAATCCCTTAGGGGATGGACTATCCCCAAACTGACGGCAGAGCTCAGACGCAGAGGTGTCCCCTTCCCCGCCACAGCAAGGAAAGGCGAGCTTTTCAAACTCCTCTTTCCCCCACCAGCAGCAGGACCCAGTACCCAACAGGCATCCCTTCAGTCGATATCATCGGCCATTGCGCAATTACACACGATGGTGTCATCTCTATCCACCTCAGTTGCAGACGTCCAAACCAGGGTTGCAATTCTCGAGGCCCGACCGGCCACGGCTGTCCCCGACCCAACGGCAACTCAAAGCTTGACACCTCTTCCTGCAGATACCTCAGGCTCAAGCCACATTGTCTACCCCTCCCACCTGGTCCCAACCAGTATCAGGAAGGACATCTTGGACGGCAAGGACGTCAACCTGGCCTCTCTCCTCATTTCCGTACATGATTTGGCAGAAAATAAAGCCTACTCCTGGGGTGACATATCAGTGGTCCTTAAAGCCAAAGACCCCAGATTGAACCGCAAGCTAACAGTCTCAGAGTTTACCCTGGCCTTTGGCATGCTCAGAGATGTCCTGTGCTCAGCCACCCCTAGCAGGCGGGAAGAGTTAGATTTGTATCTCCATACTGTGGTAGACTTGGGCCACAAGTATGGAGGTTCTGCCTTTTACGATTACCATCGTTCCTTTTCAGCCAAGGCCGCGGCCAGACTCATACAGTTCCAGGTCACGACAGATTGGAGTCTCATGGACACAGAGCTCTTCTGCCGCCACTTTGCCGGCTTACGCTCACCTCTGTGTGCGATTTGCCAGTCTTCCACCCACACTGCCACCTGGTGCGCCAATACGGCAATCAGACGGCCTTTCGAGTTTCCCTCTACCTCAGGTTCAGTACAGGGTCAGCCGATCCCTGAACCAACGCCTCAGGTGGATAGACTCGGACGCCCAGTCCGAACCGTGGGAGGGGCAGCCATCTGTAATAACTTTAATCAGGGGTCCTGCAACTTCAGCCAGTGCCGTCTACTTCACCTCTGCACCATATGTCATAGAGCCCACCCTAGGATTTTGTGTGAAGTCAAGCAACACAAGAAGGCGTGACTAAGCCGGATCAACCTCTTATGGTTAGGATGGTATCTCACTTCACATCCCACCCCTTCCCTGGCCACCTTCCTTATCCAAGGCTTCACAGCAGGCTTTCACACCGGCCTCATTTCACTACCCCACACTACTCACGAATGTGCCAATCTTCGTTCGGCAGCCATTGACGAACAAGCCATAGATCAGCTCTTGCAGGCAGAGGTGGATCGAGGTTACGTGATAGGCCCTTTCAGTTGCCCCCCTTTCAACACATGGAGAGTCAGCCCTATTGGGCTTGTCAAGGGCAAGTTTTCAAATAAATTGCGTTTGGTGTACGACTTGTCTGCGCCTCATTCTTCCCACATACCCAGTCTCAATTCCCTGATCCCCTCCGAGGAGTTTTCCCTAAAATATTCTTCCGTGGACATGGCAATACAAGCGATCATCAAAGCAGGCACAGGCGCCTGGCTCTCCAAAGCCGACATCTCGGATGCCTTCAAGCTCCTGCCCATCCAGCCAGCCCTTTGGTGCTGGCATGGCATCAAGTGGAAGGAAGCATATTATTTTGCTACAAAGCTCACCTTCGGTTCGAAGAGTAGCCCGTGGCTCTTCGACACGTTCGCCCAGTCCCTCGGTTGGATACTATTACACAAGGGTCAATGCCATGAAGTCATCCATTATCTAGATGACTTCCTACTGATAGAACCACCCAGCAAGCCCCCAGGAGATCTCGACAAACTTAGGGTAATTTTTGGAAACCTCAATGTTCCTATTGCCGAGCACAAAGTCGATGGCCCAGCAAATAGCATCACTTTTCTCGGGGTCAGCTTGGATACCTGCGCAATGCAAGCCAGTCTCCCCCTCGACAAACTAACACGCATTAGGGCAGTTCTTCACGAGTTTACACACACCAAGGACTGTACCAAAAAACAGTTGCAGTCCCTCCTGGGTATGCTCAACTTCGCTATGCGAATTATTCCACAAGGCCGCACATTTGTATCACGCTTACTCAGATTTCTGTCGGAACCCTGATCAGATTTTGAATTTAGACTCCGCAGCCATAGCGGACCTATCCATGTGGGAGGAATTCTTGTCCGCCTGGAATGGCATATCTCTATTCATACCTATAGTTTCGGTCCATTCACCCCAGGTGGTAACGGACGCCGCAGCCTCCACAGGTTTCGCGGCAATTTTTGGCCATCATTGGTTTTCAGGACCCTGGCCTCAACAGATACTATTGATACCCGGCTTTTCCCAAACATCTGCCCTCTTTGAGCTTTACCCCATAGTGGCAGCCGCACAACTCTGGGGCCACCACTGGACAGGACAAACTGTAGTCTTTAGCACCGACAACCAGGCCACGGCAGACATCATCAACAAAGGCAGGTCCAAGTCCCTAGCAGTCATGTCCTTCCTGCGCAGGTTGGTACAACTGTCTTTACAACATCAGTTCAATATACACTGTGCATTTATTCCCGGCAGATACAACTCAGCAGCTGACGCACTGTCACGTTTCAATTATTCCTCTTTTTTCAAACAGGTTCCCGATGCCGATCCAATGTCGGCCCCTATCCCTGTCTGGTCACAACTGACCCTGGACTAGTTCAACACTTACACGGAGCTACACAACTCATAAATCATTCCCTCTCCTACAACACACTTAAAGCCTACCAGACAGCTTGGAAGGCCTTTAACAAATTCCTCACGTCCTGCCGTAAAGGACCAACAGATATCAAGCAGGTACTGGCCTTCACTGCACACTGCCACACGCAGTTGGCCTTATCCTACAATACCATCCGGCTATACCTAGCCGGCATTCAACATTTTATGGCGCTTGAAGACCCCACGAAATCTTCACTATTCACATCTCACGCTATACGAGCCGTTTTAAGGGGAATTCAGAAACAACAACCAGTCATCAGCACTAAGCGCTTGCCCATTACGGGACCCATCTTTAGGGACATGTCAACGATTCTGGCTACCTCGCCATTCGGTCTGCTCCGCAGCACGGTCTTACAAGCAGCTATATATCTAGCATACTATGGGTTCTTGCGCCCTGGCGAATTCACCTCTAACAAACCCACAGACCGAGTACTATGCAGACGACACTTACTTAGATACCAAGACCACTTCATCCTGCACCTCGAGGTCTCTAAAACCCAGCAAACGGGCTCAGGAGCGAACATTCACCTCTACAAAACCGACAACAGCTGGTGTCCAGTCGCCGTACTCAACCGGCTCCTGTCACTCCTGCCTGAACAACCAGACAGCAGTCCCCTTCTACCGTTCCCAGTTAAACCCTTAAACGCCTCTCAGTTTGTGGAACACATAAGAATACTTCTCCGCAATCTTCATCTTAACCCTAGTCAGTATTCCGGACACTCGTTTCGCATCGGAGCAGCCTCCGCGGCATCCCGCCACGGTGTTCCAGACCACATCATCAAAAGACTGGGCAGGTGGAAATCAGCCTGCTTCGCCCGGTATATCCCCAACCCACAAACAGAGATGGCACAGGCATTCTCCAAATTGGCTCAATAAATAATTGAAAATCAATAAAATCATAACCCTACCTGAATGTTTTTGCCCCCTTATTTTGGCATACCGGCCATTAGACCAAGGCACACTTTCAGGTCCATTTCATATGGTAAGTCCACACTTTCAGGTCTATTTCCGATGGTAAGTCCTATCTTTACTGTAAGTGGTATCCACGTACATACCGGACATAGGGCTCCAACCATAAGTAGGAAGGCCAGTATGGTGGCCTGAATTTATGGGAGGAGCCCGGGGGGTACTTAAGCAGCCCGCTCACCTGTGGTGCTTGTCAGTTTCCTGTGCGCGATACCCACCCTCCCATCCCCATTTCACAGCATTTCTCAAACTATTCATTTCATTCATTTCTCTTACAGAATAATCATTTCTTAAACCAGGGTATGCCCCCTTATTTTGGCATACCGGCCATTAGACCAAGGCACACTTTCAGGTCCATTTCATATGGTAAGTCCACACTTTCAGGTCTATTTCCGATGGTAAGTCCTATCTTTACTGTAAGTGGTATCCACGTACATACCGGACATAGGGCTCCAACCATAAATATCTGATGTCACTTTATTTGTATAACATGCCCCCGAATTATATTCTCAATATCTGTATGTGATTATTGTTTTGTTATGTTTTCCTCCATCAGATTGCCTTCCTAACCTGTATTGCACTGTCCATCGGCCCTGTTTCCCTGCTGTCACGGAACGCCCCACACTCCGCTTGAGTGCTTCCGTCATATACCGCTTCCTAAGTTCTGGAACACGAGTCCAATGGATCTGGCTATAGGAACCCCAAGAACTAGACACCACCAGTCTTGGAGTACATCAGAACTACCTTTATTTTGAGATCTCACAGACCTTTATACAGCAGGGATGACTCAAAGCTAACCTAATTAACATGACCTTATTTACTACAAAATGTACCCAGACCAGATGACAGTCTTGTGGGCACCGAGCTTCACACTTCACACATTAATACAATTAACAATACAAACAACAATCTCCCCCCTCCTCAGCCTAGACCATTCGTCTATTAGCCAGGGCTGGTGGCTAATGTGATCAGCTCTCTCAATTAACATAAACACATGTTGATAACACCAGCATCTCCTCACAGGATGTGTCCCAGCAGAATGAATCAGTCTTATCAGCAGGGGGCTGCTGGAGGAATCCCCCCTCCCTCTTCAGGGACACAAATATACAGTAAGGAGTCCCCATACAATATATACATGACTGAGTCCGATTAATACAGTTCAGACTGGATTTCTCATTCACCTCAAATGCTAGGGCCCATAATCGGTGGGCAACAGGCTTGCACACAGTCCTCTCCAACAGCCTCCTCTCTGGCCATGCCCGTGACATTTCTCCCCTTTCGGCAGGAGACTAACACAGGAGGAGACCCCAGACGGGTTGACTCCGAAGTTAGTCAGTAGTTCCAGTCCTCTACTGCCTGTACCCACACAGTACCCCAAACAAATTATCCCAAACAGTGCATTACTCACCCAGCCATCCTCTGCCTCTCTCAGAGAACATATCTGCCGCTGGGGAGAGGCCCGGACTGGCTCTTCTCCCTGGAATCCTTTCTGCCGCTGGAGAGAAGACAGGGTGACTGGGCTCACTCTGTCATGCTGTTGGGGATCTGGGCCCACTGCCCAGCATCCCTGGGGTATACAGGTGGAGACTGAAGTCCCATCCACCTTCACAGGAAATCCATCCTCTGTTAGTTGAGGGCAGAGTTCAGCAGTCCTCGGCCCTGTTGCCAGCCCTTCTGCTGGAAACCCCACATCATCTGTTCCGGCTAACTGTTGGAGAGGGAGGCCGACTGCCCCGCCTCCCTGGAACTCTGTAGTTGTTGCCGGTGCTGGGCAGAGGTTGGTAGCACTCTGCCCTGTTGCCAGCACTTCTGCTGGGGACTCCACATCCTCTGCTCCGGCTAACTGTTGGGGCAGGCGGCTGGCTTCCTCCACTCCCAAACTGTGTAGCTGCCATTGGGAAGGTGAGCCGGCTGCTTCCTTTTCCATTCCCTCATCTGGCTGCTGGGACGACATGTCGATGGTACTGTCTCCCAGGTACACGGATCTTTGCTGGGGAGGAAAGCCCACTTCCTCCACCCTGGCCAACTGTTGGGGAGGGACAACACACACCTCCTCTCCCTTCTCCCCCTGTATCTGCTGCTGGGAAGTGATTGCCATCTTCTCACACTGAGCCTCCACAATTGCTGCAGGTGTGGGGCAGAGGTCTTGGACCCTCTGTCCGGTTGCCAGCACTTCTGCTGGGGGTTTGCTAGGTGGTTCCTCCTCTACAGAAACGTCTATTAAATCCCCAGTCTCTGGAAGTGGTAAAAGTGTGGGATAGAGGTCTTGGACCCTCTGTTCAGTTACCAGATCTTCAGCTGGAGAAGTTTGTTTTAACTCCATAGATGCTGCTGGCAGAAAATCACATGTCCCTGTCAGTGTTGTGGGAGAAAGGCCGACTACCTCTTCTCTCAGGAAGGCCGAAGCCACTGTTGGTGCTGGGCAGAACACAGTGAACTTTGGCCCTGATAGCAGCTCTTCTGCTGGAGGCTCATCAGGTTGTTCTTCCTCAGCAGAAAAGTCTATCAAATCCCATGTCTCTGCAACTGATGTCGGGGAATAGGGGTTCACCATCTCCTGTCCATGGAACCCAGAAGATGTTATCATTTCTGGACAGAGGTTAGCAGAGCTCTGCCCTGTTGTCAGCACTTCAGGTTTGGGGACGGCAATCTCCGGATTTTCCACTGCCGATTCTCTGGCATGCTGCTGAACTTGTTCTAGCAGTTTCCTGTATGCCCTTTCCAGATGCTGTTCCTTCCTTAGCAAATGGTCCAGATCAGGTTTGAGCTCTGAGACCCCTGCAAGACCGAGCATAGACTCTCTATAGTCTCTCATGTCCTCAAGGTCAGGTTCCCCTTCATCGCCAAACATAAAAAGATCTGTAAGGTTCTCCCACAGCAATCCAGGGCCGCCAAAGTCATATCCCTCCGGAGAGCATTCTGTTGTCTCCCCTAAATATCCCTCCTCTGCGTGCCATTGCAGAGCCCGATATCGATTGTCCAGCTCTATCTCCTGCTGGACCAACCTGTCCAACTCAGTCACCCATTGCTCCTGGGGCTGCTCTCCCAGGAATGCCATCCGCAATGCCCGTTGGTCACTGGCCCGTTGCTCTTGGGTTGGAAAGCACTTGCCCTGTTTTATACCAGCGAGACGGAGGGCTGCAATCCAGAGCTCCACCCGAATCAGCTGCCTGAGCTCCAGGTATTCATCCTCAGACACAGTCCTGGTGTACGTTGAAAGGATGATCCGCAGCAGCCCCGGGAATTCTGATGCCAGGTCCATATCTCCGATGGGGTGACTGAAGTCTGCTATGCTGATCTTGGATCCAGTTGGAGGTTTGGATGTCCCAGACTTCAGACTTCAGGAAGCTTTCCCGCTGCTTGCCACCAATGTCACGGAACGCCCCACACTCCGCTTGAGTGCTTCCGTCATATACCGCTTCCTAAGTTCTGGAACACGAGTCCAATGGATCTGGCTATAGGAACCCCAAGAACTAGACACCACCAGTCTTGGAGTACATCAGAACTACCTTTATTTTGAGATCTCACAGACCTTTATACAGCAGGGATGACTCAAAGCTAACCTAATTAACATGACCTTATTTACTACAAAATGTACCCAGACCAGATGACAGTCTTGTGGGCACCGAGCTTCACACTTCACACATTAATACAATTAACAATACAAACAACAATCTCCCCCCTCCTCAGCCTAGACCATTCGTCTATTAGCCAGGGCTGGTGGCTAATGTGATCAGCTCTCTCAATTAACATAAAC
Organism: Lithobates septentrionalis; assembly: GCA_037952835.1. Lineage (NCBI taxonomy): Eukaryota > Metazoa > Chordata > Amphibia > Anura > Ranidae > Lithobates > Lithobates septentrionalis. The sequence continues at coordinate 2,498,727 of JBBDGP010001229.1, read as the reverse complement.
ACATGTTGATAACACCAGCATCTCCTCACAGGATGTGTCCCAGCAGAATGAATAAGTCTTATCAGCAGGGGGCTGCTGGAGGAATCCCCCCTCCCTCTTCAGGGACACAAATATACAGTAAGGAGTCCCCATACAATATATACATGACTGAGTCCGATTAATACAGTTCAGACTGGATTTCTCATTCACCTCAAATGCTAGGGCCCATAATCGGTGGGCAACAGGCTTGCACACAGTCCTCTCCAACAGCCTCCTCTCTGGCCATGCCCGTGACACCTGCTATAGCAACAAGATTTGGCACTGTATTCCCTATTTAGCTGCATATAACATATGCTTTAACTTATCCCTTATTGGTCCTATATCATGATCTGTGATCCGCCCGGCACGAAAAGAGCCGCCTGAGCGAAGTTTGTACTCATGGTGGCGCTGTGTGAGGTACAGAATCATCTGTCCTCCATCTTGCGACCCCAACGGACATGCGCAGTCCGTTGGGGAAGCTAGACGTGCCGGCGGGTGCAGTAGGCGTGGCCACGCCTCACGACGTATGCGTCCGCATGCGCTGTGGGTGCCTGGCGGCGTGCGCTCCACCCGGGGGGCCAGCCACAGTGTGTCCGCCCCTCCCTCACCATAATCAGCTGTTGCAGTTTTTCCATCAACAGCTGATAGGTGGGGAGGGCTTTATATATCCGGCTCTAGCCCACACCAGGCGTCATCTGCTGCAGACAGGGCGCTTTCGGTGTGAGGTGCTGTGACACTTGGTTAGTAACCTACCACATATCTACTGACATGGATCTTTATGTTGGAACTATTGGTTGTAAACCCTGCTTGCTGTCCGTCATGCTTCATTTGCTTCACCCGCCATCTGCTATGTTCTGGGGTTTTCCCTTTTCTCTTATAATACATCTAATGATCTAGCCTCCTTCATTGAAACTACTAGCCATTCATGCTACTTGGATGCCCTACATTTTTCCTTTTTCTTTTTTCTGTCTTCTTATTTACCATCTTTTTCTTTCTGTTTTTCTTTCCCCTCCCTTTTTCTTGTTTCCCTTCTTTTTCCTTCCCCTCCTCCCTTTCAATCTCCCTCCCTTTCTTTTCCCTTCCAATTTCCCTATTTCCTATTTTCCTTTCCCCTCTCCTCCCCCCCCCCCTCCCCTCCCCTACTTTGGCTATCCATATGTACGCACATCCTTACATATATATATCTTCATGATTTACAGGATACACATTTGGCCCCAGTGTGATCTCAGATCTAAACTGCCATACGCCCGTTAACAATGGGCCTTTCTTCCCATTGGAGGGAAGAATAAAACCATTTTATATATCCATATCTTTCTATCTCCACCTCGACAGTGGCTTTGTGAATACTGTTGTTATACTTTACTAAAGCTCCACACATTACGACCAGGGAACGCGTCCGATGGGCAGTACGTCAATACATCTATGTTCTTTTAAACTCGTCTTGGAATGCATAATCTATATCCATAGATACCAATGTAAGTGTAAACAGAAAAATGTATGTGTATATATACAGATTCATACAACTATAGATTTTGTCCTTATGATCTTTTCATTATGCACTTACTATGTTTATGTTATACATACGATTTCCCATATAGAAAATTCTTGTTGCAAACCCTACAACCACCCCTGAAGAAGGAGGCATAAGCAACTCCGAAACGCGTCGGGTGCAAATGTATTGGTATCATTAATCTTTGTATTTATGGAACTGCATTCCTTGTTTTTAACTATGTGATTATGTGATTCACTTGATTATCTTTTGTAATTAATAAACTGTTATCTACTTTACATACCTCTCTAAATATTTTCTCAAATGTGCCTTTAAAGTCCGCTAGGGGAATTTCTTTTGCTTTAAATTCGAAATTTAGGATGTGGCACAACCAGTAGATAATTGATCGATCAAATCCCTTAAAAATAGTGAAGAAAACATCAACAGAGTTCAAAGGGGGTGATGCATGGCCAGATGGTATTCACAGAATTTTAGTCGCACCAACTCTGGCGAGTGGGCAGAAGTCGCACCAAAGTCGCACCAAAACTGGTGAGTGGGCAGAAGGGAAACCACAAGTGTGCATAGATTGTACGTCAGTGCCAGGGCCAACACCAGGAGTAGAGGAGGCTTACCGGAGAAAATTGACCTGAAATGGCGTACGCCAGACAAGTCAAAAAAGCATAATAACCACTGGTTCTGGGAAATGCGTCTTGTCAGATGTCATCAACAGATGGTGGAAAGAAAAAGGGGGGGGGGTCCGCACGGCTTCCTCTCCCATAGGTAATCCAGCATAAGCCAAACGTGTAGTTTCATATGCCATGCAAGGAGCAAACAAAACTCACATAGCGTAATAACGTTTTAAAACACTAGTTTATTAAAATAATAAAAAACAAACTCGCATTTGGAAGAACGAAACAGAGCTCAAATGGCAAATAGCGGCGATCGTGAGGGGTCCACCCGACATGTTTCGCCGCTATTTGCTATTTGAGCTCTGTTTCGTTCTTCCAAATGTGAGTTTGTTTTTTATTATTTTAATAATAGTGTTTTAAAACATTATTACGCTATGTGAGTTTTGTTTGCTCCTTGTAAGCCTCCTCTACTCATGGTGTTGGCCCTGGCACTGACGTACAATCTTTGCACACTTGTGGTTTCCCTTCTGCCCACTCACCAGTTTTGGTGCGACTTTGGTGCGACTTCTGCCCACTCGCCAGATTTGGTGCGACTAAAATTCTGTGAATACCATCTGGCCATGCATCACCCCCTTTGAACTCTGTTGATGTTTTCTTCACTATTTTTATACACATTTTTTATGGACTTTTAAAGTTTTATGTTTTTTATGTTTGGTGTCTGGCTCATGGAACCAGCACGGGTTTCTACTAATCACTGGCACATCTGATGATTAAGCATTATTGTGTATTTACTTTATATGTGATCAACACTGATTAATTATTTGACACTATCCATTTTATGATCATACATTTTTTGGTAGTATTCACTATTTTTATATGGCTTTATTGTAATACACACGGCTGTGGATGTGATATATAGCGCCACACTTTTGTTTCTTTTGTTTTTTTTTCTGCCTTGAGTCTATAGGTGTGTTGGCTGCTTTTCACTTTCTTTCTAAACGTAGCGCTGTACTTAAATTTTATTTTTGCTTTCCAAACACGAGATTCTTGACAGCCGAAAGTTCAGAGAACTTTTGTGTGACCATGTGTATGCAAGCCAAGCTTGAGCGGAATTCCGTCAGAAAAAACATCCAACGAAAATTCCGATCGTATGTACGCGGCATTAGCCCTCAATGGCAATAATCTTTTGATTGCTGTTAGCTAACCTGGTGCTGCCCATTCTCCTATTTAAAGTTAACAAAGTACACCCTATATATTTAACACATATGTACTGTTGAATTGTGGTTGTAATATTTTTCTTCTATTTTGTTTTAAAGTGGTGGAAGCAAGATGTCTCTGACACATTATCAAACACCACAGTGGCACAACCTTCAAAACTTCAACTGGAAATAAACCGCATTTTCAATCAAATAAATCAGACATTCCCTAAAACTACTGTTAATATAAAAGAAAAAACAACCAGTGCTAAAAACAGCAAAGAATTCCTAAGAAATCCAAAGAGCAGCTACTGTGTTGGAGACCATTTAATAGTACAAGTTGAAATGTTTGACTACAATGGAAACAAGAAGACATATGGAGGAGACTATCTAAGAGCAAGAATGTTTACACCGGAGCTCGGAGCAGGATCTTCTGGTAAAATTGAGGATTTTCAAAATGGGACTTATCATGTCCATTTTACATTATTTTGGGAAGGTAACATAGATATTTCCATATTTATCATACACCCAAGCGAAGCATCATCAGCTCTTTGGAGGTTTCGAAATCAATGGCATGGATATGTGGACCATTTGGGCAAATTTACAAGACATCAAGAAGTACAAGAGGCAGAATGTGGATTTGAACTTAGCAAAACAAAAGAGCTTTGTGAATATAAAGACCAAAGAGATGAAGAATATTTTTACTGTGTTAAACCACAGAATTTTAACTGTGAATCCCTTACTGATATGAAGAGCTGGTGGAGACATGACAAGACTCTATGCACTGAGTTTGAGCATAGTTTATTTGATGCGTAAGTGAATTATGCACTCTTCATGGAATTATTAAAGTGTGATTTAGCCAACTTTTTTTAAATTTATTAGTGTAGGAAAGATTAGAACCCCTGTCAAGTTTTTATAGCTTGCAAATGATCAAAGAAAGGGAATGCCAGTTCCCTGGATAGCAGTCTAAATATAATGTCTTATTTGCACAATAAAATATTCTGTAACAGCCACCCTCAGCTTTTTGGGGATTATCTGGAAGACCACCTTAATTGAGGCTAAAGTGTCACAAGAAGAAAGTTTATTTACCGGTATGTAATTGATGTCTGAATTTCATAGAAAAGTAATACAATGAAGTAAAAGTGGTCATGGTCAGCAAGGACTTGAGGAATACTGCAATTAAGTTATTTTATCTATATGCATATGTATTTATTTTTGTTTTGTTATCTTAAAGGGTATCTCAAGCCATGTTTTCAGTAGAGTGGGGAAGGGTTAGAACTTCTGGTAGGTTTTTACTTTTTGTTACAGACTCCATTGGGAAGATTCCCTTTCACTTGCCCTTGTTAAAATTATTGTAAAACAGGAAGTGAGGGGATATTTCCAACAGAGAGACGTATGGCAATAAAAACACTTTTTGTTCATTACAGTAGAGGAAGGCTAAAAACCCTGACAGTTTTTCATTGCTGACAGTGTCCGATTGCATATTTGCCCTTAAAGTGGTAGTAAAGCCCCATTGTTTATTTGTACCTACAGGTAAGCTTATAAGAAGGTACAGTAAATATCTTCTAAAAGTGCACCATTTAGGAGATATTTACTATAGTAGCAGTCGATGATGTCACCAGTGCATGCACACTCCACTCTCAATGGACAATGTGCTGTCCAATGAGAGGGCCGGTGCCACGGCCGTGACTCCCACAGGCATGTGCAGGAGTGACGTCAGCTCAGCCAGTCAAACAGCCGAAGTCAGCAATCCCAAAAGGAAGACCCGGCGAAAATGAAAGCCCTGTCAGTGGTGACAGTGCACCGCTGGAGGGCTTTATTCTAAGTTAGGTCTTTCATAATGTGCTAGTATGCAATGAGTGCTAGCGCATTATATTTTGCAGGGAATTTTTTTTTTTTTTGCAGTTCACTACTGCTTTAACTTAATTCTGGTGATAACACTGTCACCAGAACAGATGGTGAGGATAGCTCTTCACAAGGAGGATTCAGACAACATTAACGACTTGACAGAAGCTATAGACTTAACCTAACTCTGTCTAAGAAAAAAAAAACAAAAAAAAAGTGTTTTTCTTTTTTTATGTTGGCCATATATTGAAGCTGCAGTATGAAAAAGCGTGACAAATTCAATTTCATCACTATTGCAATCTGATAAACATATTTCCTTAGCAGAAATATATATTTGGTTTTTTTTTTGGTTTTTTTTATGATGTTCAGTGCTTCAGAAGTCCCAGAAGCCTAGGGATCATGTTTAAGCTAAAAGTATTTGAAAGTATAGAAAACAATTGAAATGTTTTTATGGTCAATTTATCTACCAATAACTTTTTGTGATGATTTTAAGGTCTAACATCAGAGTTGAAATTCCGAAAGATTTTGGCACGATCAGCGTGTTATCCTGCAACAACAGTAAGTGTTTTTTTTGCAACATGTTTTTTTCCTTTTTGTGATGTTGCTAAGATGAAAAGTGAGCATGCTTATCCTTCAATCTTTCTGAAAACAGTAAAGCTTGGATGTAAGTGCCTCCAGGAAATCATGATAAAGGTGGGAGATTTCTAGGACTGTCTTTATTATTCAGGTTATGTTTATGTATTTATTACACTTGACAATGTATCAATCAGTGCACAAATCTATCTGCAACATTTCCGGCTCTGACTGTGAAGAGGACATCTGTTATCAAAAACGTTTGAATTTAAAACTTACAATATATTTAATTTTCTAGTGAATTATTGTAGTAGGGTAAATGTTGCACTAACCAGCTGGTTTCTATACACATTCAACACCAATGCTATGTAAGCCTGCCTTAATAGATGTAATTGTTTGGTCATACTGTTACACATAAGATACCTGTCACATGTTGAATAAATGGAAGTATAGTCAACTTTCTGCTGCAGGTTAGATGAATGAAGAGAAAGCAGTGGGTGTTTGTTGAAGAGAAGTTTGTTAGTGAAAAGTTGACAGGCCCTCCTAATATGAAAACCCCACACGTATGCTTATTAACACGTGTAACAGTGCTATGTTCTGCTACTATGTTAGGATTAAATGGCACACAGGATTATCACTGATGCAGAGTGAGAGGCTCCAGGATGGCTACTCTGAGTGGAGAAAACTGGTTTTACAGCTTTCTCTGGGATTAGTAATTGAATTGGATTAGAATGGATCCTGGAGTACAGAGGCTTCGAACAGTCTTGAGAGGGGTGAAATCTGTAGCCCTGTGTTTGTCATAGCGGAGACCAGCAGCCTGCTTATGCAGGTATGCACAGTTATTTTAATCAAGGGCCTGGTGGTGATTTAGGGCTTCACCTGGTAGACAGGGCTCCACCCTGCCCAGAGATCAGAATGTTGGGCCAGTGCAGAAGGGAGCTGCAAGAGAGACTGACACAGAGTCTGAATTTTGTGATACAGTCTGGAGGACCAGATAGAGGCCGGAAATATAAGACCAGAGTAGCAGCACTGCAAAAGTAAGTTAGGAAGCTGAATTAAGCATGCTGAACACCCCTCTTATTTGTGGTAGAACTGTACTTTCTTTTTAAATGAAAGAGGGCCAAAAGTCCTGAAAGGTACATTCCTGGCTGGTCTGCACTTGACAGAAGCACTACACTTGAGTGAAAACCCTATAATATCACAAATGATTGTATTTCAACCCAAGAACAAGAACTTATTATATTACAACTTACCAGTCTTTAGATGTTTTGGCTGCATTAGTTTTCTTTTTTCACACCTATTTTCTCTCATGTTTACCTGGTGTTCCTGACAGCAACAATTCCAGTCCTAAGGTGACAACACACACTCACTGTACTATATATATAAAGTAGCAGAGCTGTCACATTAGGACTGGAATTGTTCTGGAACTACTGAATATTTCCCCTTTCTCCTGTTCTCTCTAACACATGAGGGGATCTATAGTACTAACATACTTCCTGATAACATTGTTTGAGAAACCACTTGCAGAGTACACAGGACACAGGATATCACTAGATGTTGGGAGTATGATCGGGTAACATTTTGCACTTTCAATGGTATATTTAAAGTGATACTAAAGTCTTGTTTTTTGTTTAAAAATAACAAACATGTTATACTTACTTGCTCTGTCGCAGCGGTTTTGCACAGAGCAGCCCCCGATCCTCCTCTTCTCGGGTCCCTCGCTGGCTTTCCTGGCCCCTCCCTCCTGCTGAGTGCCCCCATAGCAAGCAGATTGCTATGGGGGACCCGAGCCGAGCCGCTGCTCTGTGTGTCCATTCAGACATGGAGCCGCGACTCAGCCCCCCCCCCCTTCTCATTGGCTCATTGAGTTTGATATCAGTGGAAGCCAATGGCACCCGCTGTGTGTTTCAGCCAATCAGGAGGGAGAGTCCTGGACAGCCAAACCTCTCGTGTAACATGACTGGATCTAGATGGGGCTCAGGCAAGTATTAGGGGAGATGAGGGGGGCTGCTGCACACAGAAGGTTTTTTTAAAAAAAAACCTTCTGCCTTTAGAACCACTTTAACAGACCAAAGGGAGGCAAATGACAGAAGTATGTTGTTAGGGTTTACATATAATTTAAGGGTTTTATAAGAGAGAGGCTGTAATTTACACCATTTTTGGTAACCTGCTGTCACATCTACCCTAACGCGGGTGGTCAGACACTATAGCTGGCTACTGTGTGCTTCACCTAAAGCAGCCCTTTACCTGCCTGCAAGCAGGCCTACCGGTACTTGGTTGCCCCCAGGACTTATACATAATGCTACAGTGCCTGGCCACCACACAAGGGCGGAAGTGAACTGAGCAAAGCCAGGAAAAACTTGCAGTTAGCAGACAGGTAGCTTGGTTCTATGACAGTCCAGGCAAAAGGCAGGCTGAGTTCAAGGAATAGTCCAATAATCCAGTCCGAAGTCATACACAGGGAAATCCAAACTAGCAAAGCAGGGCAGACAGACAGGGAGCTCAATCAGGAACAACACAGATATCATTCACTATCACAAGCAAGGAACTGAATGTTTGGCTTGCTTATAATAGGTGACTGACCACATCAATCACCTTGTAGGTGGACACAGACAATGAGAATGCAATAGCCACAACCCAGATGCTGGAATGAGGAGCAGGAGCACTTAAGTGATCCTGACACCTGCAGTGATTATTATTTTAATATTGTGTGTCTGCACATCGTGTATATATAAACATGAATAAATATCAAAAGCATATGTAGCACCAACCTGGATCTACTGAAGGCAGGGTGTAACCTCCAGAGGCAGGGGGCGAGCTAGCATTTACCCCAGGGCTGAGTCCATGGCTATAATGGGGAGTTTTGAACAGAAATTTGACACCAGTCACTTTTGATCTTTTCAAAGTTTTAATGTGGAACTTGAAAGAAGGTAGTAGGAGAGAGGGTATGGGGTCTCAGATACCAGTAGAAGATCACTTACAGACCCTTGCATCCAGCAAAAATACAGCTTCACAGTACCAGAACCTTTAAGCCGACCCGGTGATACTGCAAACACGTTTTCAGATGTAGAACAAGATTCAGCTTCACAGTGTCAGAACCTTTAAGCCAGGAACACTGTGTAAGCACATTTTAGATGTAAAGAAAATTATTGGTAAACAATGGAACACAGTTTATATGCCAGTTTTTATTATTAGGCTTATTAGTGGATGTAATAGGTTTGGTTGAGACAGTATAAGATTGCACTGCTCCTCTGTTTGTAATAACATTATCAGTGTATCACTGACAACAAGTTAGCAGCAGCATTCTTACCCAAACTCCTCAACTCATTTTACTTCTTTCCATCAATATCTCTGGCGCTGTATTTTTTATTTCCTTACCAACAAATATAATTTGTCTTTTTTTTCCGTAGGTGTTACTGAAGTAAAAGAAAAATGTACATTTGGAATGAAGTTAGAATATCCTAGTGGATATGTCATGAAGGATGTATGGTATCCAAAGACATGCAGTATGCTGAAATATGACAATCTGGAAGAACTGGACACATGCTTGCAATGGAAGTTCATCTATCTGTTTGGTGATTCGACTCTAAGACAGTGGATACAGTATTTTACGGATCACATCAAAAGTACGTTTGAAACAATATAACAGAGTGTGATATATCCTTGGTGAAACTGTAAAGGATGGGTTGTCAGGACAGCCAGGTCTCAGTTTCTACTGACAACTTCATTGATAAAAAAAATGTGTAACATAACTTTTGTTACAGTGTATTTAAATGTTTTTTAAAATTTTGGATAGAGTGGAGAGGGATGTCAGGTTTTTATTGCTGTCCATGACTTTCTCATGAAGATTCACCCTCTCTGTTTGTAAAGTGTTAGGCAAGTGTGAAGAAATGCTGTAAAGTAAAAATGCTTTCAAAAAGATATATTTTCTGTTGCTTTCTCCCTTTCCTTTCTTCCCTTATTTTTCTTCTCCTCTTTCCCCATTGATGATGCTTTGACAGCTTAACATTGAATATAGGTCATCCTGTATGAGGATGGTCATTTCTATTATAGTTCTATGTTTTGCATATGCCGGACACTTCGCATTTGCTTCATGAGGTTTATCCCCACATGGTAGAGAGACCAACCATATGCAACTCTTATGCCACATACACAGGATCGCACATTCCGACAACAAAATCCATGTTTTTTTTTCCGACGGATGTTAGCTCAAACTTGTCTTGCATACACACAGAAAGTTTGACGGAAATTCCGAACGTCAAAAACGCGTGACGTACAACACATACGACAGCACTAGAAAAGGGAAGTTCAATACCAAGTGCGCCACCCTTTGGGCTCCTTCTGCTAATCTCGTGTTAGTAGAAGTTTGGTGAGAGACGATTCACGCTTTTCAGAATTGTGCTTTTCAGATCGTTATTACTGCTTTTCAGTTTGTGCTTGTGGGTTCGTATCTGTTCTTCAGTGCATGTAGTCAGTTCGCGTTTGTTTGTCAGTGCGTATTATTATTATTATTATTATTATTATTATTATTATTATTATTATTATTATTATAGTACGTATTTGATATGCAGTGCGTTCTTGTCCTCTCGTTTCTGAATTTCAGCTCACTCTTTTCTGTTTTTTAGTGCTTTCTGTTAGTTCGTTCTGACCAGTCGACCATTTTGAAGCCATATTGCGGTTACGTACTCGTCGTAGAGTTCATGCTATGTGGGGGCTTGGTGTTGGGGTTCTTTCTTTGACCCAAGCCCAGTCCATGAACAGGGTGGGGAGGAGTTCATGGACGAAGAATTGGTTGCTCCAGCATGACCAATTCTCTCATATGCCTTTGTTGCGGGAGATCCGTGAGAATAGTCCTGATGATTTCAGGAATTATCTCTGGATGACGGACCCCGTTTTTCACCATTTGTTGTCTTCGCTGTCCCCTTATATTAGCAGGCAGGACACCTGCATGCGGCAAGCCATCACTCCGGAGCAGAGGCTAGTCGCCACATTGCGGTACGTTGCGACGGGGAGAAGTCACCAGGACATCAAGTTCTCGACAGGCATCTCCCCCCAGGCTCTGGGGATCATTATTCCAGAGACCTGATCTGCCATCATTCAGGTCCTGCAGAAGGACTATATTAGGGTAAGTTTTCTCCTTTAACATCACATTCTATGTATTTCATGTTTGCTAATGTATTGTATTTCATTCATCATTCCCTAATTACCATGATTGTAATATGCTGTGAATGTCCCCTTTATCCTCATGCATGCTGGAAGCTTTTAAACTTCCTTTTTTGTCCTTCATGCATATTTGCCTTCACTAACTTCCCCAGGATGCTATCCTGGGCCATACCCACCTAGCCTAGTCACTTAACAATGTATTTTGTCAGCCCCATTGTACTGCTTTACCCTAAACACCTCCTAAAATGTGTACAAATGTTACTCGTGTCCTTAAATTCATGCAGAGTGCTAGAGGCTTTTTTTTGGGGTCCCAAAATAATTTGGAACCCTCCTACCCCCCAACCGCTAAGTGAACCGATACCAATCCTCTATCTGCTGACTTTGCCAAACCCATACACACTATACCTACCTCTTTTGTGGTCATATTTATGGATGAATTCACCAAAGCATGTAGTGCAAGGGCCTGCCTGAATACATTCAAATGGTACTGTTTAAAGTTTTGTTCTCCTATTATCTTGATAGGTAATTGCAGAATGTAAAAAAGTGCTTCAATTTGTACAGTGTGTATTCATATTTTTGGATTATGACACTTCTTACCTGTCCAGGGGGCTGCCAATAGTGTAAGTAAGATGGGGCTGGCCAAAGAAACACACATTATTTATGCATTCAGCTCTCAATGAAGTAGAGAGGGTTCCCTGTCCAAAACATACCCCACTAAATTTTTTTACAATGGGCCATCAGAGGGGGTGAGTAATCTGATAAGTGTATTTTTATATATTTGTCTTTAACCACTAGCCTACCGCCCACCGTCATATGACGGCGGGACGGTAAGGCTCTTGTTCTGGGCGGACGTCATATGACATGAGCCCTTTTAAACGGGGCATGCGCGCGATCGTGTGCGCGCAGCCCTGTACTGTCGGTGGCGGCGTGTCACCGAGACACCGCTCGTCACCGACAGGGGTGAACAGCCACTGGGCATGGCTGTTTACCACGTGATCGGGCGTGACTTCATCACGGCCGATCATGAATGGTAACTCCCCGCATTGCACGGCGCATGCGCGCGATCGTGAGCGTGCTGCGCGTGCACGTTGGTGGCGGCGTGTTCCCAGGAACACTGCTCATCACCGATGATAGTACACAGCCATTGGCCAGGGCTGTGTACCACGTGATCGGCTGTGATCCATTCACAGCCGATCACTAAATGTAAACAAAGAGCTGTCACTAGCTGTTACCAGCTCTTCTCTCCTCACACACCGTTTCCAGTGTGAGAAGAGAAGAGCCAGGAGCAGTGAGTTACAGATCTATGTTTAATAGTGTCTGCACCAACACCACACCTGTCCCATCGCCCCCCCAATTGTCATCTGTCACCCAACAGTCACCCCTTAAAAGTGCAACTGTCACATAAGAGACTGCCATCAGCGACCATCAGCGGTGCAACCGTCACCCATCAGTGACCGTGCCCTGTCACCCATCACCCATCAGTGACCGTGCCCTGTCGCACATCACCCGTCACCCATCAGTGACCGTGCCCTGTCATCCGTCACCCATCAGTGACCTGCCCTGTCACCCGACACCCATCAGTTACCGTGCCCTGTCACCCATCAGTGACCATCAGCGGTGCACCTGTCACCCAACAGTGACTGTGGCCTGTCACCCATAATCCATTAGTGACCGTCGCCTGTCAGTGACCGTCGCCTGTCAACCATCTGTGACCATCACCCGTCACCATCCGTGGCCTGTCACCCATCAGTGACCATCGCCTGTCACCCATCAGTGACCGTGCCCTGTCACCCGTCACCCATCAGTGACCATCAGCGGTGCACCCGTCACCCATCAGTGACCTGCCCTGTCACCCATCAGTGACCGTCGCCTGTCAACCATCTGTGACCATCACCCGTCACCGTCCGATGGCCTGTCACCCATCAGTGACCATTGCCCATCACAGCATCATCACCTCTCGGTGAACGTCACCTGCCACCCATCGCACAGCCCATCAGTGACAGTCACCTGCCACCCATCTGTCACCCGTCGCACAGCTACCCACCACACAGCCATGTCCAAAAGAGTATATACTAGTGAGGAGGCGTCCCAGATCCTCTCCATGACTGATGACAGCACCGGGGAGTTCTCATCAGATTCCAATTCTGAATCAAATTTGGCATTTGAACCGATCGAGAATGATTAGGATGAAGAATGGGTCCCTCCTAAAAGGGCACGACACTCTGGAAACCAGGCAGCCGCCAGAAACCAGGATTATATTCCCAGGCCCAGTACCAGCGCTGCCGCCAGCAATAGGCCCCAGGAAAAAAGGCCCAGTACCAGTGCTGCCACCAGCGATAGGCCAGCGCACAAATGCCCAGGCCCAGTACCAGTGCTGCCACATCACACCTGAGTACCAGCACAGGAAATTCAACTCCCCCAACTACTGGAGTGTCATGTCCCCCAAGAGCCAAGTCCGCTACATACATGCCAGATGGTCTTGCCAACCCAACATGGCTGCCTTCCAACTCGGGATCACCAATTATTCCCCCTTTCACAGCACAGCCAGGTGTGCAGGCCAACACCCAAAATTTTGCATAGATCGATTGCTTTCACCTGTTTTTGCATGACACTTTACTGCAATTCATTGTGGACCAGACAAATTTGTATGCCCAGCAGTATATTGCCAGCAACCCCCAATCATCTTATGCCGTCCGTTTGAGTGGAGAGATTTGAATTTGGAGGAGTTAAAATTGTTTTTTGGCCTCACCCTAAACATGGGGCTTACAAAAAAAAATGAAGGATATACCTATTGGTCCACCAACCCCATCCACCATATGCCCATGTATTCTGCCACAATGCCCAGGTCCCGATATGAGAGGATTATGAGATTCTTTCATTTTAACGACAACACCCAGTGCCCTCCCTGCAATCATCCAAATTCTGATAAGTTATACAAGATTCTCCCACTGATAAATTTATTTTCCCAACGATTTGCAGAACTCTATGTCCCCGAGCAGCATATATGTGTGGATGAGTCCCTGGTACCATTTTCAGGCCGGCTAGGAATAAAACAATATATTCCTAGCAAAAAGGCCAAATACGGAGTAAAATTTTACAAGCTCTGTGAGAGAGCCACGGGATATCTGTATGCGTTCCGCATATATGAAGGAAGAGATTCCCAGCTCCAGCCCCCTGAGTGCCCGGCCTACATGGACACAACTGGAAAAATCTTATGGGACCTGGCTTACCCACTTCTGAAAAAGGGATATCATATATACCTTGACAACTTTTATACCAGCCTGCCCCTTTTCAGACACCTATATATCGAAAAAACCCTGGCCTGCGGAACCTCAAGAAAAAATAGGAAGGGCTTCCCACAATCCATAGTAAACAAAAAGCTGCAAAGGGGGGAAAGAGCAACACTGAGATGCAATGAAGTGCTGGCCTTGAGGTGGAAGGATAACAGGAACGTGCACATGATGTCCACCATTCACTATGACACTACAGTTGTAGTTCAGCGAAGACGAGGTCCCATTGAAAAACCGACATGTGTCCAAGACTATAATCGCTACATGGGGGGGTGGATTTCAATGACCAAATGATTCAGCCCTATTTGTCAATAAGGAGGTCCCGATTCTGGTACAAGAAGGTAGCAATTTATCTCATCCATTTGGCCGTTTACAATTCCTACATAGTCTACACAAAATCCACAGAAAGCCCCGCCCCCTTCCTAAAATTCATAGAATTAGTAGTCACGTCCCTTGTCTATCAACAAAGACCCCCCCCAGAAGACCTTCGCTCTGATGCTGTTAGCCGACTTCATGAACGCCACTTCCCGTACAGCATTCCACCATTGGAAGCAGGCCGAAGATGGAAAAAAAGATGTCGCGTGTACAGCAGAAGAGAATTTCGAAAAGATACCAGCTTCCATTTTCCCCAGTGTCCCTCCCAACCTGGCCTTTGCATTGGTGAATGCTTTGAACTTTATCATACATCCCTAAATTATTAGCCCATATTTCCCCATTTTCATCATCTGTTCTGATCATTTTCCATGCTTCCCCAAATAACCATGCCACTGCCTTCCACGTGAACTGACCCTGGCCTGTTTTGTGACTATGCCTCTGCCCACCGTTTGGACTGGTTGCACGTGAACTGACCCTGGCCTGTTTTGTGACTATGCTTCTGCCTATCGCTTGGACTGCTTGCACGTGAACTGACCCTGGCCTGTTTTATGGACTATGCTTTTGCCTACCGCTTGGACTGATCTGTTGCCCTGCTACTGTAGTACACAGGGGTCCCACATATGTGAGGGGCTCCAGAATAGTTTTTCTGGATGGAGAAAACAATTTTTTTTGTTTTCTCCGGGTTTTGTAATTTCCGGACTAGGGTCTGGAGTCCGGAGGCTTCATAGAGATTTGGGTGGGTCGAAGCCTCTACCCCTGTGCCCCTGTGCACAGGTCCTACTAGATTGCGGCCCTCAGCCTGCTGCTGACTTACTGCCGTCATGCCTTTGCCTGCCGCATGAACGGACCACACCTCTGCCTGCTACCTGGACAAAGCAAATAATTAGCTGTAGCAAGAGGCAGTATGTTTATGAAGGGCTGGAGAGCGGTACAATAATGAGTGTCTGCAGGTAACAGTGTACTAGGACCAATATTATGGCTGTGCTGGCTGTCTCTGCCTGAACAATTTCTATGGACAAATGCTTTGGCTGTGCTGACAATATCCTTGTGCTGACTATAGACAATATTCCTGCCTGCTGCCTGGCTAATTACTATTGCTGTCGCTAAGCACACCCCTGACTGCTACCTGGACCAGTGCTCTCTTCTGTGGACACTACTAAAAGCACAGGTAATACTTTTTTTTTTACCCTTTCCGCAATAGAATTTATTTTGGATTGTAATTCTTGGTATGTACATGCTATGTGTTAGAAATATGAAGGGCCTTCAAAAATGATAGGTTGCCAGGAAATTATCTATGTAATGTATGCTCCTATAACGCATGATGGTGCTACTTGGATGTTGGGCCTCTGTATGTGGCCAAGCTGTGTAAAAGTCTCATACATGTGGTATCCCCATACTCAGGAGGAGTAGCAGAATGTATTTTGGGGTGTCATTTTTGCTATGTGTTGGAAATATCTTATAAATGGACAACTTTGTGTAATAAAAATGCATTTTATTTTTTTTTTCCACATTTTCCAAAAGTTTCTGAAAAAAAAACGTTCAAAAGACTCATCATGCCTCATAGATTATACGTTGGGGTATTTGCTTTCCAAAATGGGGTCATTTTGTGGGCAATTTCATTGTCCTGGTGCTCCAGGGCTTTCAAAAGTGTAATAGGTGGTTGAGAAATGAGATGTGCAATTTATGCTCGTAGATCGCCTAATGGTGCTACTTCAATGTTGGGCCTTTGTATGTGGCCAGGCTGTGTAAAAGTCCCACACATGTGGTATCGCCATACTCAGGAGGAGTAGCAGAATGTATTTTGGGGTGTCATTTTTGCTATGTATTTGCTATGTGTTGGAAATATCTTATAAATGGACAACTTTGTGTAAAAAAAAAATGCGTTTTCATTTTTTTCCACATTTTCCAAAAACTTCTGGAAAAAAAATAACCGTTCAAAAGACTCATTATGCCTCATAGAATATACATTGGGGTGTTTGCTTTCCAAATGGGGTCATTTTGTGGGCAATTCCATTGTCCTGGTGCTCCAGGGCCTTCAAAAGTGTAATAGGTGGTTGAGAAATGAGATGTGCAATTTATGCTCGTAGATCATCTGATGGTGCTACTTCAATGTTGCGCCTTTGTATGTGGTCAGGCTGTGTAAAAGTCCCACACATGTGGTATCGCCATACTCAAGAGGAGTAGCAGAATGTATTTTAGGGTGTAATTTGGTCTATGCATATGCTCTGTGAGAGAAATAACCAGTTAATATGACAATTTTGTAAAAATAAATAAATAAAAAATAAATCTTCTTTTTGCAAAGAATTGTGGAAAAAAATTACAACTTAAAAAAACCTCACCATGCTACTTACTTAATACCTTGGAATGTCTACTTTCTAAAAAGGGGTCATTTGGGGAGTATTTGTACTTTTCTGACTTGTTAGTACCTCAAGAAATGAGATTCACCTGATGTACTGAAGGCCTGATCATATGTTTTCAATTTTCAGTGATTGGCACCATAGTTTGTAGACTCTATAACTTTCATGAAGACCAAATAATATACACTAATTTGGGTTATTTTTACCAAAGATATATAGCAGTATAAATTTTGGCCAAAATTTATGAAGAAAAATTACTAATTTGCTAAATTTTATGACAAAAACAAAGAAAAAGGCAATTTTTCACAAAATTTACAGACTTTTTTATTTATAGCACAAAAAATAAAAAAACCATTAGTGATTAAATACCACCAAAAGAAAGCTCTATTTGTGTGAAAAAAAGGACACAAATTTCATTTGGGTACAGTGTTGCATGCCTGAGTAATTGTCATTCAAAATGTGAGAGCACCGAAAGCTGAAAATTGGTCTGGGCAGGAAGGGGGTTTAAGTGCCCTGTATTGAGGTGGTTAAATACTCCTTCAAATAAATGTTATACTGATGTTGGCCAAGAATGTTTATGTCTAATCTGCTTGCAATGTTATTTGCAAAATGACTAATAATATTTTTCTTTTTTGACACCACAGTTTCCTTCAATGCCACAGGAATGGCAGACTGTGGCTTCTCAATTTGCCCAGCGTTGGGACTTTCCCAACTGCGGAGGGGCAATAGATTGAAACACGTCCACATAGTCCCACCCCCCCACTTGGGGTCATACTATTATAAATACAAGGGGTTTAATAGTATTTTTTTGTTGGCGGTGTTGTCGGCGGCTTATGAGTTCCTGTATGTGGACGTGGGGAAAAATGACCAGATGTCGGATGGTGGAGTCATCGCCCAGACCAAGTTTTACCAATGGCTCCAGAATGGCAGCTTGGGCTTGCCACTTACAGAAGATAATGTGGAAGGACTCCCATTCGTCTTCAGTGCAGATGAAGCATTTGCGCTGGGGGACCTTCTTATGCGGCCAGTCCCTATGAGGGCCCTCACCCCGGACCAGAGGGTTTTTAATTACTGGCTGGCCAGAGCTAGAAGAGTGGTGGAGAACGATTTTGGGATGATGGCCAGCCGGTTCCACCTATTTCTGACACCAATCCACATGGCGGAATATAAACTGAACCATATTGTGCTTGCCTGCTGCATTCTGCACAATTTTCTTCGAAAAAATGCAATGAACTATGTGGCCACAGTTGGGACTGAGGCCGGCTTTCCTGATAGTTCAACCCTGATGGCACTTGAAGCTGGCCGTCCTGGCTTGCCCCCCCAAAGCGCACGCAAAGTGAGACAAAAATATCTGGAGTACTTTGCAGGTAGGGGGGGGGGGGGCATTGATATGCCACACAATCAAGAAGCATTTTAAAATAAATATTTTTTGGATAAACAGAAATATTTACTTATATTTACTGCTTGCGTTTCTTTCTTTTGTGATTTTTTGGTAGTCACGAAAATGGCGTCATTGTGGCAGATTAAAAAGCACTGCGGGAGTTATTTACTAAAGAAAAAGCCACTTTGCACTCCAAGTCCACTGCAAAAGTGCACTTGAAACTGCAATGAAAGTGCACTTGTAGTTCAAAGTGGATTTGCCTTTAGTAAATAACCCCCATTGCCACTGTAAACACCAACTTACTACAAAAACTGCTTTTGAGCATTGAAATAAGAAGCCACACATTGTTGAGTAGAAAACATTTTACTCAAAAGCACATTCACATGTGCGTTAGAAAAGGGTTTTTGAACAAACCAACATCTTTGTTGTATAACTTTTTTTTGGTCACGTTAGAAAAAGCCTTTTTTGGTTCAACAGGCATGTTTCCAAACAGAACATGCACAACTCAGGAACTTACAAAGTTCAACTTTGACAAAGTGAAGGCAATATCAGACATTAGTATGTCCAAACTGTGTTGATATTGCCTTCATCAGATGGGGTGATGTTACCCCTGTAAAAGCCAAATTTTGAAGATGCACACAAATTGGGATTCAAAATGGATATTTCCCTCTTGATCCCATGCCTAATGTCAACATGTGTTAGCGCCCATCATGGGTAATCAATGGACGTGTTTTGGGGGTGCAACCCCTTCCTCTCACCTACTTCAGTTGTGAGGAAGGGGTTGCACCCACAAAATGCGTACATTGAAATAATAAAGAAATCAGTTTGTGAGAACTCTGTGTGAATATGAGCAGCAAAACAACTTCTTCTAGCATTATAAAGAAGAAGAGAGTGCGCTGCATTAAAATATATTAAAAATTTCACCGTGACAAATGTGCTATCTCCATTACGAATGCTAGTTTTACCAGACCGAGTACTTCCATCTCGTAATTTATTCTGAGCTTGCACGGCATTGTGCATCGGAATTGTGTACACATGATCGGAATTTACGAGAACGGATTTTGTTGTCGGAAAATTTGAGATCCAGATCTCAAATTTTGTGCGACGGAAATTCCGATGGAAGATGTCAGATGGAGCCTACACATGGTCGGAATTACTGACAAAAAGCTCCCATCGAACATTTTCCGTCGGAAAATCCGACCATGTGTACGGGTCATAACACTCTTTAAACTACGCTGAAGGTATTTTTGACTTCTGCTTCTATATGCAAACACTTGTCATCAATGTCTCTTATATACGCTACTCAGATGTTCTTTACACCTGTGCTGTGGGTACTCACTTGATTTTGCACTTGAATAATATCGACAGATTTGTTCTAATGACTTGCAAGTTTGGTGCTGCATTTCTGCAAATTAAGTTGGAGATTTGGTCAGGATCAACGGAATCCTCAATGATGAGAAATACAGGGAGATATTATCCATCATGCCGTACCATCAGGGAGGAATGTGATTGACCCTAAATGTATTCTGCAGTAGGACAAGGACCCCAAACATACAGCCATGTCATTAAGAACTATCTGCAGCATAAAGAACAAGGAATCCTGGAAATGATGGTTCCCCCCACAGAGCCCTGATCTCAAAATCATCAAGTCTATCTGTATTTGAGGCAGCCTATATCCACAGAAAATCTGTGGTTAGTTCTCTAAGATGTTTGGAACATCCTACCTGCCGACTTCCTTCAAAAACTGCGTGCAAGTGTATTTAGAAGAATTGATGGTGTTTTAAAGGCAAAGGATGCTCACATCGTATCAGTGGCGATGCATCCATTAGAGGCGCTTGGGCGCCGCCCCTTCTCTCCAGCCACCTTCTCTGTGTACTATGGATAGATTCATGCATTGCATGAATCTATCCAAGGCTGTTGTAGCCCTCTCCTATTCAGGCATCCGGCCCCTTTTCCGGTGCCTGAATTACAACAGCGAGGGGGTGTTTTTGAAGCACCTGATTACAGCCATAGGCTCTAATAGGCTTCAAAAAAGGTGCACTGCGAGCGCAAACCATTACGCTCGCAGTGCACCCAGGTGTGTTAGCAAAGCAAATGAATATTTGCTTTGCTAACACAGAAATGCCTATCAGCCAATCAGAAGGCACCTGATTGGCTGAAGGCAGACGCGATCCCATTGGCACCAAGGAATACAGGAAGAAGACACGCACGGAGGAGTCGGAGGACACAGTATCCATCGCCGAGCTACCGCCCCACAGCTCACCGCCTGACACGCCACCATGATAGGGTATGTGTTGGGTAGACAGTGGGTTGGCGGGCGGGCACACTGGCTGCATATTATGGGCACAAAGGCTGCAATTGATGGGGCATGGTTGTATAGTATACTAGCACATTATGCTATAATTTTGCAGGGGAGAGGATTTATTTTTTTATTTTTTATTGCAGTGGTTTACTACTAGGGATGAGCTCGATGTTCGAGTCGAACGTAAATTCGACTCGAACATTGGGTGTTCGCCTGTTCACCAAATAGCAAACAATTTGGGGTGTTTGCGGCAAATTCGAAAGCTGTGGAACACCCTTTAAAAGTCTATGGGAGAAATGAAAAGTGCTAATTTTAAAGGGTTATATGCATGGTATTGTCATAAAAAGTGTTTGGGGACCTGGGTCCTGCCCCAGGGAACATGTATCAATGCAAAAAAAAGGTTTAAATACGGACGTTTTTTTCAGGAGCAGTGATTTTAATAATGCTTAACCACTTCAATACAGGGCACTTATACACCTTCCTGCCCAGACCAATTTTCAGCTTTCAGTGCTGTCGCAGTTTGATTGACAATTGCGCGGTCATACAACACTGTACCCAAACTAAATTTTCATCATTTTGTTCCCACAAATACAGCTTTCTTTTGGCGGTATTTTATCACCTCTGCGGTTTTTATTTATAAACAAATAAAAAAAGACAGAGGATTTTGAAAAAAATAAAAGTTTTGCTTTTGTTTCTGTTAAAAAATTTTGTAAATAAGTAAGTTTTCTCTTTCACTGTTGGGCACTGATAAGGCGGCACTGATGTGGTGGCACCAATGAGCGGGCACTGATGGGCACTGATATGCGGCACTGATGGGCACTGGTAGACGGCACTGATGGGTGGCACTGATATGCAGCACTGATGGGCATTGATAAACGGCACTGATGGGCACTCATGGGTGGCACTGGTGGGCACTCATGGACACTGATAGGCGACACTGATGGGCACTGAAAGGCTGCAAAGATGGGTTCTTATGGGTGGCACTGCTGGGCACTGATAGGCAGCACTGCTGGGCACTGATAGGCGGCACTGCTGGGCACTGATATGTAGCACTGATGGGCACTGATACGTGGCACTGATACACATCCCTGGTGGCACTGGCAGTGGTAGGCATTGTGAGTGGGCACTGATTGACAGCTGCCTGGGCACAGATTAGTATTTCCCTGGGGGTCTAGGGGGCATACCTGGTGGTCCAGTGTGGATGGCTTCCCTGGTGGTCCTGGGCGGCTTCCCTGGTGGTCCTGGGTGGGATCCGAGGGGGGGCTGTGCTGATAAGCAATCAGCACAGACCCCTCCTGTCAGGAGAGCAGCCGATCGGCTCTCCTCTACTTGGGTCTGTCAGACGCAAGTGAGGAAAGGCCGATCACCGGCTCTTCCTATTTAAATCGTGATCAGCCGTGATTGGACACGGCTGATCACGTGGTAAAGAGTCTCCGTCAGAGACTCTTTACCTAGATCGGTGTTGTGGGGTGTCAGACTGACACACCGCAACAACGATCGCCGTGATGCGCACCCCCGGGGACGCGCAGCGGCTCAGTATTCTGAGGACGTCTTATGACGCCCAGTCAGGTTATTGAAACCACTTTGCCGCCGTCATTCTGATATATGGCGGCCGGCAAGTGGTTAACCACTTGCCGCCTGCCCTATTACGAAATGACGGCGGCAAAGTGGTTTGATATTCCTGACCGGATGTCATATGACGTGATCAGGAATATCGAGCCGCTGCACGCCCCCGGGGGCGCGCATCGCGGCGATCGTTGTTGCGGGGTGTCAGTCTGACACCCCACAACACCGATCTAGGTAAAGAGTCTCTGACGGAGACTCTTTACCACGTGATCAGCCGTGTCCAATCACGGCTGATCACGATGTAAATAGAAAGAGCCGGTGATCGGCTTTTCCTCACTCGCGTCTGACAAACGCGAGTAGAGGAGAGCCGATTGGCTACTCTCCTGACAGGGGGGGTCTGTGCTGATTGTTTATCAGCACAGCCCCCCCTCAGATCCTACCCAGGACCACCAGGGAAGCCATCCACACTGGATCACCAGGTATGCCCCTAGACCCCCAGGGAAATGCCACTGTTTGCCCAGGCAGCTGCCAATCTGTGCCCAGGCAGCTGCCAATCAGTGCCCACTTCAATGCCTACCACTGCCAGTGCCACCAGGGATGCCCATCAGTGCCTCATATCAGTGCCGCGTATCAGTGCCCATCAGTGCCACGTATCAGTGCCCATCAGTGCTGCCTATCAGTGCCCATCAGTGCCGCCTATCAGCGCCACCCTATCAGTGCCCAGCAGTGCCGCCTTTCATTGCCCATCAGTGTCACCCATCAGTGACACCCAGTGCCACCCATCAGTGCCACCTATCAATGCCTATCAGTGCTGCATATGAGTGCCATCGTCAGTGCCCGCTCATTGGTGCCGCCGTATCAGTGCCTGTCAGTGCCGCCTTATCAGTACCCATCAGTGAAAGAGAAAACTTACTTATTTACAATTTTTTTTAACAGAAACAAAAAGCAAAACTTATTTTTTTCAAAATTTTCGTTTTTTTTTTTATTTGTTTAGCAAAAAATAAAAACCGCAGAGGTGATCAAATACCACCAAAAGAAAGGTCTATTTGTGTGAACAAAATGATAAAAATTTAGTTTGGGTACAGTGTTGTATGACCGCGCAATTGTCATTCAAACTGTGACAGCGCTGAAAGCTGAAAATTGGTCTGGGCAGGAAGGTGTCTAAGTGCCCTGTATTGAAGTGGTTAAAGTGAAACAATAAAAGTGAAATATTCTTTAAATTTCGTACCTGGGGGGTGTCTATAGTATGCCTGTAAACAGTCCCTGCACAACAGTATGACTGTTTAGAACAGTCCTTGCACAAAATGACATTTCTAAAAGAAAAAAAGTCATTGAAAACTACTCACGGCTATAATAAATTGTCGGGTCTTGGCAATACAGATAAAAGTCATTGAAAGAAATGGCATGGGGGTCCCCCCAAAAATCCATACCAGGCCCTTTGGGTCTGGTATGATAATTAAGGGGAACCCTGAACCAAAATGTAAATAAAAAAATTGTGTGGGGGTCCCCCCAAATTCCATACCAGGCCCTTCAGGTCTGGTATGGATATTAAGTGGAACCCTGTGCCATTTTTTTTTAAATGGCGTAGGGGTCCCTCTCAAAATCCATACCAGACCCTTCAGGTCTGGTGTGGATTTTAAGGGGAACCCCGAGCCAAAAAAAAAAAAATTGCGTGGGGGTCCCCCCAAAAATCCATACCAGACCCTTATCCGAGCACGTAACCTGGCAGGCCACAGGAAAAGAGGGGGGACGAGAGAGTGCCCTGCCCTCCTGAACCGTACCAGGCCACATGCCCTCAACATGGGGAGGGTGCTTTGGGGTAGCCCCCCAAAGCACCTTGGCCCCATGTGCGTTGGGAAGTCCCTGTGCGTCAGAGGGGGGCGGGGTCACCCGGGTACGTCACCCTGCGGCCCCGCCCTCAGTTATAAAAGAACAGTCATCTAAGAGGATAGTCATTACAGCGGGTGCCTCTCATGGAGGCGGTTCGGTGGCAGCGTGCAGGGGTTTTTTTTCGGTCTAGTGGAGCAAGAGAAGAAGATGAATGGACTTCGTGGGACATTTTTATTTTTTTATTTTTTAATAAAGGACTTGTCCCAAGATGTGTCTTGTAGTTTTTTTAATATTTTGACACTTTTTTTGTGAAATGGTAGGGGTACAATGTACCCGTTACCATTTCAAATGGGGGGGGTCGGGATCTGGGGGTCCCGTTGTTAAAGGGTGCTTCCAGATTCCGATAAGCCCCCCGCCCGCAGACCCCCACAACCACCGTGCAAGGGTTTTGGGGATGAGGCCCTTGTCCCCATCAACATGGGGACAAGGTGCTTTGGGGGGCTACCCCAAAGCACCCTCCCCATGTTGAGGGCATGTGGCCTGGTATGGTTCAGGAGGGGGGGCACTCTCTCATCCCCCCTCTTTTCCTGTGGCCTGCCAGGTTGCGTGCTCGGATAATGGTCTGGTATGGATTTTTGGGGGACTTCCACACCATTTTTTTTAAATTTTGGCACGGGGTTCCCCTTGAAATCCATACCAGACCTGAAGGGTCTGGTATGGATTTTGAGGGGGGCCCCTACACCATTTTTTTTTAAATTGGTGCAGGGTTCCCTTTAATATCCATACCAGACCTGAAGGGCTTGGTATGGAATTTGGGGGGACCCCACACAATTTTATTTTTTTTAATTTTGGTTCGGGTTCCCCTTAATATTCATACCAGACCCAAAGGGCCTGGTATGGATTTTTGGGGGGACCCCTATGCCGTTTTTTTCAATGACTTTTATCTGTATTGCCGAGACCCGAATTCATTATAGCCGCGAGTAGTTTTAAATGACTTTTTTTCCTTTTAGAAATGTCATTTTGTGCAGGGACTGTTCTAAACACGGGAAAAATGCGTGACTTTACAGGCATACTGTAGACACTCTCCAGGTATGAAATTTAAAGGAATTTTTCCCTTTTATTGTTTCACTTTAAGCATTATTAATTAAAATCACTGTTCCCGAAAAAACGTCCGTTTTTAAAACTTTTTTTTGCATTGATACATGTCCCCTGGGGCAGGACCCAGGTCCCCAAACACTTTTTATGACAATACCATGCATATAAGCCTTTAAAATAAGCACTTTTGATTTCTCCCATAGACAATTCCTTATAGCCGCGAGTAGTTTTAAATGACTTTTTTTCCTTTAGAAATGTCACTTTGTGCAGGGACTGTTCTAAACACGGGAAAAAGGCGCCACTTTACAGGCATACTATAGACACCCCCAGGTACCAAATTTAAAGGAATATTTCACATTTATTGTTTCACTTTAAGCATTATTAAAATCACTGTTCCTGAAAAAACGTCAGTTTTTAAAACTTTTTTTTGCATTGATACATGTCCCCTGGGGCAGGACCCAGGTCCCTAAACACTTTTTATGTAAATAACTTGCATATTAACCCTTAAAATTAGCACTTTTGATTTTTCACGTTCGTGTCCCATAGACTTTAACGGTGTTCGCGTGTTCGAACAAATTTTTTGCCTGTTCGCATGTTCTGCTGCGAACCTAACCGGGGGGTGTTCGGCTCATCCCTATTTACCACTGCTTTAATTGATAAGAAGTAAACTATTAACACTTCTATTTCTGAAAGCGTTCTTAATTTACAGTATTTTTTTTCACACCAGCCTAAAACTTTTGCACAGTAGAGAGTGTGTGTAGATAGATAGATAGATAGATAGATAGATAGATAGATAGATAGATAGATAGATAGATAGATAGATAGATAGGGGACGGAAAGTATTCAGACCCCCTTAAATTTTTAACTCTTTGGTATATTGCAGCCATTTGCTAAAATCATTTAAGTTATTTTTTTCCTCATTAATGTGCACACAAAACCCCATATTGACAGAAAAACACAGAACTGTTGACATTTTTGCAGATTTGTTAAAAAAGAAAAACTGAAATATCACATGGTCCTAAGTATTCAGACTCTTTGCTCAGTATTTAGAAGCACCCTTTTGATCTAATACAGCCAGTCATCGTGTCCCTGCAGCTGTAAAACACCCCCACAGCATGATGCTGCCACCACCATGCTTCACTGTTGGGACTGTATTGGACAGGTGATGAGCAGTGCCTGGTTTTCTCCACACATACCGCTTAGAATTAAGGCCAAAAAAGTTCTATCTTGGTCTCATCAGACCAGAGAATCTTATTTCTCACCATCTTGGAGTCCTTCAGGTGTTTTTTTTAGCAAACTCCATGCAGGCTTCAATGTGTCTTGAACTGAGGAGAGGCTTCTGTCGGACCACTCTACCATGAAGCCCCGACTGGAGGAGGGCTGCAGTGATGGTTGAGTTTCTACAACTTTCTCCCATCTCCTGACTGCATCTTTGGAGCTCAGCCACAGTGATCTTTGGGTTCTTCTTTACCTCTCTCACCAAGGCTCTTCTCCCCCAATAGCTCAGTTTGGCTGGACAGCCAGCTCTAGGAAGGGTTCTGGTCGTCCCAAGCGTCTTCCATTTAAGGATTATGGAGGCCACTGTGCTCTTAGGAACCTTAAGTGCAGCAGAAATGTTTTTGTAACCTTGGCCAGATCTGTGCCTTGCCACAATTCTGTCTCTGAGCTCTTCAGGCAGTTCCTTTGACCTCGTGATTCTCATTTGCTCTGACATGCACTGTGAGCTGTAAGGTCTTATATAGACAGGTGTGTGGCTTTCCTAATCAAGTCCAATCAGTAGCAAATGACTGCACTGTAACAAAGGGTGAAAAATTTAAGGGGGTCTGAATACTTTCCATCCCCACTGTATGTATATATATATATACACACACACACATACAATGCCTTCAAAAAGTATTCATACCCCTTGAAATTTTCCACATTTTGTCATGTTACAACCAGAATGTATTTTATTGGGGTTTTATGTGATAGACCAACACAAAGTGGCACATAATTGTGAAGTGGAAGGAAATTGATAAATGGTTTTCAACATTTTTTACAAATAAATATCTGAAAAGTGTGGCGTGCATTTGTATTCAGCCCCTATTTACTCTAATACCCCTAACTTAAATCTAGTGGAACCAATTGCCTTCAGAATTCACCTAATTAGATGACATGTGCATTCGTTTTCGTCCGAATGCATTTTCGTCCGAATTTCAGGTATTTTCGTTATCGTTTTAACAAACTAACGAAAGCGCAGATTCCGAAAAACGAAAGATCCGACATAAACAAATGCTTTATTTTCGTTTTCGTTGCGACAACAGTTCGATATAGATAGGAGATTCGACATGACGCTAACAATAACAATTTGTGTCTATCGAACCTGTGGTCGAATGTGCCTAACCTTAACTCTATAGTCTATCCACCATAGTAGTCCAAGATTATTCGAAAAGATTCGACATAGAGAGAGAAGATTCGACGTAGAGAGAAAAATTAAGCAAAATAAAAATAATGATGATGATGGTTATTATTGGCCAATTGTAACCAAAGAGGAGGGGCAGTAAAATAGGTAGAACCGGGGGGCGTGGCCTGGACATGGCGGAGTGAAGCAGCTTCTTCTTGGAGCTCCCGGCCTGTCCCAAAAACCCCGGCTAATTTTTACTTTGCCAAAGGCATGATACCAACCAAAAGGCACAGGACAAGAGCAACTACACGGGGGACACCCGTTGGTAGGAGCCCAGGAGGAATCCGACACTATTTTCGACAGATACAAGGCAAATCTCCAGGAGCCACAGTAACAGCGCCGCGAGGCCTACCACGCGACGAGACACAGCAGGCCTCCAGACAGAGAGTGCAATCAACCCCATCACGCTCTCAAGACGACACTAATCACCCCCTGGTAACTTACAGAGACTCTGGGAAAGACACGATGGCTTCCCCACAATCCCCGGAACCCATCAGGCTAGACCAGGACATTCGGGCCCTGCTGCAGGCCCTCCCCACTCGATCGGACATTGAGGCACTCATCCTTAAACTAGAGGAGACACACCGACGAGACATGCAGGAGGTACGGGGGGAAATGGCTACACTAGCAGACCGCATGGACACAGGCGATGCCTCGGTGTCTGCTTTGGAGGAAAGAGTGGCGGCGCTTGAACAGGCGAGAGACTCGCAGCGGGACTCCGCTGTGGCCCTACAGCTGCACCTGGAAGATATCGAGGACCGAAGCCGCAGGAACAACCTGCGGCTCCGGGGAATCCCAGAGGAGACAACAGCGGACGATCTAGGGGAAACGGTCAGAGGAATATTCCGAACCGTACTAGGAGACCCAGATCTCTCCATAGAACTTGACAGGGTTCATAGAGCTCTCGGCCCCAGATCCGAAGACCCGGACAGACCAAGGGACGTAGTATGCAGACTACACCGCTACACCCAAAAGGAGGCCATCCTACGCCGGGCCTGGGACTTTGGAGAGATAGAGGTAGGAGGCAAACAGACCAGAATATTGCCCGATATTTCGCGGGCCACGCTGAAACGAAGAGCCCTCCTCCGCCCTCTCCTGGAACTTGCTAAACAGAAGGGCCTGACATACAGATGGGGTTATCCACTGTCTGTATTGTTCCGCAACGAATCCGGCTCTTTCTCCCTGCAGAGAATGGAGGACCTCCCGGCACTCTTCCGGTTCATGGATTCCGAACCGATACAAGTCCCTGACTGGCTCCAGCTCTTACCACGTCCACAAGGCCGATCGGGCCCCCTGAGACTGCACGGACCTCTTCCTCCCCGCCGCCAGCGGGACAGAAGGAGACGCAGAACGGCTTCTGGAGAACAGCGTGAGTAGGCCTGTGGCCATCCCTCCCTAATCCAGCTTGACTCATACAGGTCAGACTGCAAGATATTTTGTCCTTAAGCAAGGAGATCTGTAACCTGGCCTCCACTTTTGATTAGAGAAGGAGGGGTAGTTGAACGAACTTCGGTCCTGGCCCCCGCTTCCCGGGCTTCCTCCCCCCTCCTTCCCCCTCTGTGAGAAACACACCGGATGATAACCTAATAGCCAGTGATGTTCGCTTCACCCCTGGACAAGACTCACAACAGAACCTTTCGGATCTACCACTGGGGACATGTCTTCTCTTTTCTATTGCACCAGACCCTCCCCCACCCACCCACACAGGCTCCCTCGGGTGATCCCATGACACTAATGCCTCGGCTGATAGAAACCAGACAACTCAAGCTGACGCCGGTAGATGGGAGCTACTGCAATGATCAGAGACGGGACCCCGACGAAGATCATCGTCCCTCTTGGGCACCTTGCACTCAGAGACCGGCATGACATGGACCACGGGAGCATCAGAGACCTGTCACGACAAGACGATTGGGTTCTGATGGGTAACTACAGGTCTCCCACATGCCATTAGAGTACAAACTGATACCTAAGGTCTGTCGTTTTGGTCTGTGGGGGGGGGGGAGGGGAGGGGGAGTTTTCACATATTTTCACATTTGTTCATCAGTTATAAGTGAATGGCCATGAAAGAGCCAGACCTCCTGGTAAGTCCCGGTACGGGACTACTTATTCACAACCCCTATGTCCTGACCTGCATGTGATAGGGCTGAGCCTGGACCAGTTCTACACATATTATTACGGTTCAGTTTCAATTTAACCTTCCTGGCTCGGCCACCTTACATGCAACTGGATGGGGAGGGATTCACGCTCATGTTCATGTTCTGCTTTTATTGCACTTGTGGATGTACCCAATTTTTCTTTCACGTCTTATGGTTTACAAATGTGTTCCTTGGGCTACAGACAGGAGAGCCCTATTTACCTTATTTCACTTTAGGCTTTATCATGCCTCTCCTATTAGTTATATTTGAATAGTCAGTATGCCAACACCACCATAACTCACTAATCCTTTAGGTGATTGCTAATGGCACCTCATACACATAAATTAAAAACCACTGATGGCCGGGGTTGGAGGGAGAGGTTCGGGAGCTCACTTCCCGGCCCTGTCTTTCCACCACCCCACATAGGACAACACTCTAAACCCGGCATAGTGTCTGGGGAGTGTACTAGCCTGAGTGGCTAACTTAGTATTCGCACTAAGCTGCACTTTGTAGTGACAGCTCTCTACACTCTTTTCTCTTCTCTTTTCTGAACTTATTCAATCTCTCCTACTGCACCCGCTCTATACCCTACCCACCCACACACTACCCCCCCTCCCAATAATCCCCTCCCCTCCCCACCTGCACACCTAGACCTGGTATAGCATCTTATCTACCACCCACGAACATGGCCTCCATAAACATAATCTCTCTTAACGTAAAGGGCCTTAATACGCCTGAAAAAAGACGCATGCTAGTTAACCACTTCAGCCCCGGAAGGATTTACCCCCTTCCTGACCAGAGCACTTTTTACAATTCGGCACTGCGTCGCTTTAACTGCTAATTGCGCGGTCATGCAATGGTGTACCCAAACGGAATTTGCGTCCTTTTCTTCCCACAAATAGAGCTTTCTTTTGATGGTATTTGATCACCTCTGCCGTTTTTATTTTTTGCGCTATACACGGAAAAAGACCGAAAATTTTGAAAAAAAATGATATTTTCTACTTTTTGTTCTAAAAAAAATCCAATAAACTCAATTTTAGTCATACATTTAGGCCAAAATGTATTCGGCCACATGTCTTTGGTAAAAAAAATGTCAATAAGCGTATATTTATTGGTTTGCGCAAAAGTTATAGCGTCTACAAACTAGGGTACATTTTCTGGAATTTACACAGCCTTTAATTTATGACTGCCTATGTCGTTTCTTGAGGTGCTAAAATGGCAGGGCAGTACAAAACCCCCACAAATGACCCCATTTTGGAAAGTAGACACCCCAAGGAATTTGCTGAGAGGCATGTTGAGCCCATTGAATATTCATTTTTTTTGTCCCAAGTGATTGAATAATGACAAAAAAAAAAAAAAAAAAAAAAAATTACAAAAAGTTGTCACTAAATGATATATTTCTCACACAGGCCATGGGCATATGTGGAATTGCACCCCAAAATACATTTAGCTGCTTCTCCTGAGTACGGGGATACCACATGTGTGGGACTTTTTGGGAGCCTAGCCGCGTACGGGGCCCCGAAAACCAATCACTGCCTTCAGGATTTCTAAGGGCGTACATTTTTGATTTTACTCCTCACTACCTATCACAGTTTTGAAGGCCATAAAATGCCCAGATGACATAAAACCCCCCCAAATTACCCCATTTTGGAAAGTAGACACCCCAAGCTATTTGCTTTGAGGCATGTTGAGTCCATGGAATGTTTTATATTTTGACACAAGTTGCGGGAAAGTGAGAATTTTTTTTTTTTTTTTTTTTTTTTTGCACAAAGTTGTCACTAAATGATATATTGCTCACACAGGCCATGGGCATATGTGGAATTGCACCCCAAAATACATTTAGCTGCTTCTCCTGAGTATGGGGATACCACATGTGTGGGACTTTTTGGGAGCCTAGCCGCGTACGGGACCCCGAAAACCAATCACTGCCTTCAGGAATTCTAAGGGCGTACATTTTTGATTTTACTCCTCACTGCCTATCACAGTTTCGGAGGCCATGGAATGCCCAGGTGGCACAAACCCCCCCCCAAATGACCCCATTTTGGAAAGTAGACACCCCAAGCTATTTGCTGAGAGGCATGGTGAGTATTTTGCAGCTCTCATTTGTTTTTGAAAATAAAGAAAGACGAGAAAAAAAAATTTTTTTTTTCTTTTTTCAATTTTCAAAACTTTGTGACAAAAAGTGAGGTCTGCAAAATACTCACTATACCTCTCATCAAATAGCTTGGGGTGTCTACTTTCCAAAATGGGGTCATTTGGGGGTTTTTTTTGCCACCTGGGCATTCCATGGCCTCCGAAACTGTGATAGGCAGTGAAGAGTGAAATCAAAAATTTACGGCCTTAGAAAGCCTGAAGGCGGTGCTTGGTTTTCGGGGTCCCGTACGCGGCTAGGCTCCCAAAAAGTCTCACACATGTGGTATCCCCGTACTCAGGAGAAGCAACAGAATGTATTTTGGGGTGTAATTTCACATATTCCCATGGCATGTTTGAGCAATATATCATTTAGTGACAACTTTGCGCAAAAAAAAATAAAAAAAATAAAAAATTGTCTCTTTCCCGCAACTTGTGTCACAATATAAATTATTCCATGGACTCAACATGACTCTCAGCAAATAGCTTGGGGTGTCTACTTTCCAAAATGGGGTCATTTGGGGGGGTTTTGAACTGTCCTGGCATTTTATGCACAACATCTAGAAGCTTATGTCACACATCACCCACTCTTCTAACCACTTGAAGACAAAGCCCTTTCTGACACTTATTGTTTACATAAAAAAATAATTTTTTTTTGCAAGAAAATTACTTTGAACCCCCAAACATTATATATTTTTTTTAAAGCAAATGCCCTACAGATTAAAATGGTGGGTGTTTCATTTTTTTTTTTCACACAGTATTTGCGCCGCAATTTTTCAAACGCATTTTTTGGGGAAAAAACACACTTTTTTACATTTTAATGCACTAAAACACACTATATTGCCCAAATGTTTGATGAAATAAAAAAGATGATCTTAGGCCGAGTACATGGATACCAAACATGACATGCTTTAAAATTGCGCACAAACGTGCAGTGGCGACAAACTAAATACATTTTTAAAAGCCTTTAAAAGCCTTTACAGGTTACCACTTTAGATTTACAGAGGAGGTCTACTGCTAAACTTACTGCCCTCGATCTGACCTTCGCGGCGATACCTCACATGCATGGTGCAATTGCTGTTTACATTTGACGCCAGACCGACACTTGCGTTCGCCTTAGCGCGAGAGCAGGGGGGACAGGGGTGCTTTTTTTTTTTTTTTTTTTTTTTTTTTTTCTTTATTATTATTATTTTTTTATCTTATTTTTAAACTGTTCCTTTCATTTTTTTTTTAAATCATTTTTATTGTTATCTCAGGGAATGTAAATATCCCCTATCATAGCAATAGGTAGTGACAGGTACTCTTTTTTGCAAAAATTGGGGTCTATTAGACCCTAGATTTCTCCTCTGCCCTCAAAGCATCTGACCACACCAAGATCGGTGTGATAAAATGCTTTCCCAATTTCCCAATGGCGCTATTTACATCCGGCGAAATCTAAGTCATAAAATGCTCGTAGCTTCCGGTTTCTTAGGCCATAGAGATGTTTGGAGCCACTCTGGTCTCTGATCAGCTCTATGGTCAGCTGGCTGAATCACCGGCTGCATTTTCAGGTTCCCTGTTGAGACAGGAGAGCCAGAGAAAAACACAGAAGACGGTGGGGGGGGGGGCATTCCCTCCCACTGCTTGTAAAAGCAGTCTAGAGGCTAATTAGCCGCTAGGATTGCTTTTACATGAAAGCCGACCGCTGGCTGAAAAGAATGATACCAAGATGATACCTAAACCTGCAGGCATCATTCTGGTATAACCATTCAAAGTCGTGAATGGCGTACCTGAAGACAAAAAAATGGTTAACAATAAAGCACAGTAAACGGTAAAGTATAAAAAATTGCATACCTGAAAAACAAACATGATAAAACATAATAACAATAAAACATTGCAGAATAGAATACAGTAAAAAAGAGCAGAACAATAGAGAGAGAGAATAGAGAGAGAAAGAACAATAAAACGACAACTATTTTTTTTTTATTTTATATTTTTGTATGTGTTTTTTTTTTTTTCTTTTTTTGTAACTAACTTTTATAACTGTACCCGGTTCCAGGTTCGGGTCTCTCAAAATGCGATGGCATCTTGGGAGACCCTGTGAAAGTGTGCCTAGTCTGTGGAATGCTGTACCCTACGCTAATAGTCAACTAGTGAATGGTAGCGTTCAAAACATTCACCAATGCAAAGACCAGGATTGTCAGGACAGGAGGGACAATAATAGCGGGTGTCACGCCTATATCCGCGCTTGCTGCAGACACAACATCTTTTTTGGGGGGGTTCGTTGGGTAGGGGTACTCGGGAGGACATAAAGAAAATGCCTCTCATGCAGCCGACTGCATTTGGTTGGGGATGTGAATGGGGGAAGTACGGGCGCTGCAGAAGCGGTGGGTTCCCAATTAGGATTGGCGAATGCAGCAGGAAGGGCACTATGGGCACGACGGGCCTGTGTTTGTCTTTTTGGTGGCAGCGGGACACTACTTGTGCTTGCCACCTCACCAGCTTGAACTGCACTTATGGGACTCGCCACGTCACCAAGTGTTACTGCAGTGCTGGTTTGACTACGACCGGGGTGTACTAGGCCGCTGGCGCTTGCCAGTTCACCAAAACGCTACCAAAAAATCTGTTAGCGATCGCAGGGATCAGGCCTGACTCTGCGAACGCTGCAGT
Source organism: Lithobates septentrionalis (assembly GCA_037952835.1). Lineage (NCBI taxonomy): Eukaryota > Metazoa > Chordata > Amphibia > Anura > Ranidae > Lithobates > Lithobates septentrionalis. The sequence continues at coordinate 2,464,261 of JBBDGP010001229.1, read as the reverse complement.
TATGCGTTTAGTGTTCTGTAAGTGACAGTGATCGATCGATACTGCACTTGGGTGGGCTGGGCTGGGCTGGGCCGGGCGGAGGGGCAAAACGCAGGTGCTAGCAGGTATCTGGGCTGATCCCGCTAACACTGCGTTTGTGGGAACCCTAAACTGCTGGGGACGCTAGTATAGATCTGATCGGATCAGATATTGATCCGTTCAGATACTATACCACTAAGGGAGGCGTATGCTGCGTGCGTGGGTGTTAGCGGTACTGGCGCTAATCTGACGCTGCCTGGGGCTGGTGCTTGCCAGTTCACCAAAACGCTACCAAAAAAACTGTTAGTGATCGCAGGGATCAGGCGTGACTCTGCGAACGCTGCAGTTATGCGTTTAGTGTTTTGTAAGTGACAGTGATCGATTGATACTGCACTTGGGTGGGCTGGGCCGGGCGGACGGGAAAAACGCAGGTGCTAGCAGGTATCTGGGCTGATCCCGCTAACACTGCGTGTTTGGGAACCCTAAACTGCTGGGGACACTAGTATAGATCTGATCGGATCAGATATTGATCCGTTCAGATACTATACCACTAAGGGAGGTGTACGGTGCGTGCGTAGGTGTTAGCGCTACTGGCGCTAACCTGACGCTGCCTGGGGCTGGTGCTTGCCAGTTCACCAAAACGCTACCAAAAAAACTGTTAGCGATCGCAGGGATCAGGCCTGACTCTGCGTACGCTGCAGTTATGCGCTTAGTGTTTTGTAAGTGACAGTGATCGATCGATACTGCACTTGGGTGGGCTGGGCTGGGCTGGGCCGGGCGGAGGGGCAAAACGCAGGTGCTAGCAGGTATCTGGGCTGATCCCGCTAACACTGCGTTTTCGGGAACCCTAAACTGCTGGGGACGCTAGTATAGATCTGATTGGATCAGATATTGATGCGTTCAGATACTATACCACTAAGGGAGGTGTATGCTGCGTGCGTGGGTGTTAGCGGTACTGGCGCTAATCTGACGCTGCCTGGGGCGACGCATATCACCGCCGGGCGATCAGGGGGCTAAACCTTTATTCGGTAATAAACGGCGGGTGCCCTGACACTATAAAAAATAATAGAAATAACCAGCGTCACCCGTAACAGTTATACGGTGATCAGTGGTGAAAGGGTTAACTAGGGGGCAATCAAGGGGTTAAAACATTTATTAGATAGTATATGGGGGTCCCTGTCGCTATAAAACGCTGACGGCGAACCTAAATATTTATGTCCCTAACTAGCGTCACCAGTGACACTAATACAGCGATCAGAAAAATGATCGCTTAGTGACACTGGTGACGGAGGGTGATCAAGGGGTTAAAACTTTATTAGGGGGGGTTAGGAGGGTACCCTAGACCTAAAGGGGGCCTAACATTCACTGCCCTAACACACTAACTGTCACAAACTGACACCAATACAGTAATCAGAAAAAAAAAAAAAAAAAAAAAAAAACCTGCTTTGTGTCAGTTTGTGACAGGGGGGGGGGTGATTGGGGGGGGATCGGGGGGCGATCGGGGGGGGGATCGGGGTGTTTTGTGTGCCTGGCATGTTCTACTGTGTGTGTGTGTGTTGTGCACTCACATTACATGTCTTCTCTCCTCGGCCCGGAACGGAAAATACCGAGCCGAGGAGAGATGACATCATTTCCTCTGCCTCTGTGTACAATACAGAGGCAGGGAAATGATCCCATTGGCTGGGAGCGATCGCGAGGGGGGGGCCACGAATGGATGGCCTCCCCCTCACCACCGATCGCCGGGGGACATTTGCCGACCGTCGCAGGCACCGGGGGGGGGTCCGATCGGACCCCCCACCCGCGGGCAGGCAGGGACGTACAGGTAAGCCCTTTTGCCTGCCCGTGCCGCCCTGTCGACGTACATCTGTGTGCGGCGGTCGGCAAGTGGTTAATGACATGAGACGCCTTAGGGCTGATGTTGTTTTCTTGCAGGAAACCCACTTCAAAGAAGGCACCTTACCGACACTTCAAAACAGATTTTTCCCGGTTACATATCACTCAAGGTACACAGAGGCTAAATCTAGAGGGGTCTCCATTTTAATTTCATCCAAAATACCATGGTCTCTCACGGGAGTAAAATATGATAAGGATGGCAGATTTCTCTTCATAAAGGGGAAAATAGGAGACTCAAAAGTAACCTTAGCTAATCTATATGTCCCCAATACACAACAAGACAGATTCCTCAAACGTCACCTCGACCTCCTATCGCAATTCTCAGACGGCCATTTGATACTAGGGGGAGACTTTAATGTACCTCTCATCCCTTCAGAGGATACTTCCACTGGATCATCCTCTACCTCGCGAGAACTACGCAAGCGCATCGGCATGACGCTACACAATTCACAACTGATTGATGCTTGGCGCCTATTCCATCCAGGGGAAAAAGACTACACCTTTTTTTCAAAATCGCACCAGACGTACTCGAGAATCGATTACTTTCTGATCCCCCACAAAGATTTACAAGCGATTAAAAAAACCTCTATAGGTTCTATTACATGGTCGGACCATGCTCCGATTACACTGCAGTACACCCTCCCAGACCTGAGGTCGACACAGAAACCACCGTGGCGACTAAATGAGGGCCTTCTGAAGGACCCAGAAGTTTTAGCTGAAGTGACTAAAGAAATAGGACACTACTTCTCCACAAATACTACTCCTGACAGTGACATGGGATTAATATGGGAGGCACATAAACCTGTCATTAGAGGAATACTCATTAAACATGGTTCACGACTAAAAAAGCAAAGGATTGCACAATTGAACACTTTGCTTAAAAAACTAGAAACATTAGAGACAAATCATAAACAAGGCCCCACCAAACAATTAGAAGTAGAACTAGACACGGTTCGCACACAGATCACCGACCTCTTACGATACAAAGCCAAAGCAGCCATACAAGTATGTAAAAGGAAACACTATGAGTCCGGGAACAAATGCGGAAGACTGCTAGCCCAATCGTTACGAGAACAGAAACTGTCCTCTTACATACCCCACATTATGTCCCCCAGAGGTCAGAAAATCTCTATACCTCAGCACATTGCACAAGAATTCAGTTCCTTTTACACATCTCTTTATAATTTAAAAGAGACACAAACCCCCCCTGACAAGATGACAGAATACATCTCGTCCTCCCTGATGCCGACTCTCCCTGACGATGCTCAATCCTTACTAGAAGAACCAATCACGTTGAATGAACTGCAAACCGCTGTTAAAAACTCTAAACCAGGCAAAGCACCAGGCCCGGACGGACTGACTACTCACTATTATAAGATCCTTCTCCCCTCACTCGGACAACACCTGGTCAGACTCTATAACAACCTAGGCACAGGAGAAAAATTTTTTAAATCTACTTTACAGGCACAAATCTCCGTTATACCAAAAGAAGGCAAAGACCCAAGCCAATGCGGCTCCTATCGCCCGATTTCACTTTTAAATACAGACCTAAAGCTCTTTACAAAAATTATTTCCACTAGACTGCAGCAACACCTTACCTCACTAATCCACCTAGACCAAGTAGGCTTTGTCCCCACTAGGGAGGCTAGGGACAACACGATCAAAGTCCTTAACCTACTTCATATAGCCAACAGTACCAAATCACCATGCATCCTACTAGGAACTGACGCCGAAAAAGCGTTCGACCGGGTCAGCTGGAGGTTCATGTTTGCGACATTAAAGCACATAGGATTAGGTGAGAAGATGATGCACTGGATCTCCTCAATTTATTCAGACCCTACAGCCAGAATTAAGGTGAACGGAGTAGTCTCGGAAGCTTTCCCAATTACTAACGGGACCCGTCAGGGCTGCCCCCTCTCGCCACTGCTCTTTGCATTATCCCTAGAACCTTTCCTATGCCACATTAGACTGAACCCAGACATCACAGGTATAGAAGTTAATAAAAAACAATTTAAAGTCTCTGCTTACGCGGATGACATGATGTTCTCCCTCACGAACCCAACCATCTCCCTCCCCAACCTCATGAAAGAATTTAGCATATATGGCCAACTAGCTAATTTGAAAATTAACTTTAGTAAGTCCGAAGCGATGGGATTGGGGATCCCACAACCACAACTCACACAACTACAAAATAGCTTTCATTTGAAATGGACCACCACAGCTTTGAAATATCTGGGCACATACATACCCCCATCTTTTTCCCAATTGTTCAAACATAACTTCCCACCTATGCTTAAAAAAGTACAGCAATTGCTAGATAAATGGAATGGTGGACTCCATTCCTGGTTCGGACGTTGCAACATCCTTAAAATGTCAATTTTACCCAAATTCCTATATTTGCTGCAGACTATCCCAATACACATACCCGCAAGTTACTTCACCCAAATACGTTCAATATTTACCAAATTTATCTGGGCAGGGAAAAAATCACGAATACAGAGGAAAATTCTTTCGTTACCCAAACGACACGGAGGACTGGCAATGCCCGACCTCCAGGCCTACTATAAAGCGACACACTTAGGAAGGCTCATAGACTGGTGCCGACATACACCCACCAAACTGTGGACACAACTCGAACAAGCACAAAGTACAACCCCTATCCATAGAATCCCTTGGTGTTACACTGCACTCCCAACAGACCTCAAACGTCACCCGTTAATAGGTAACACGGCAAGAATCTGCGCTCATCTCATTGACTCGTCCCCCCTGTTCTCTCGTAACTCACCACTCAAACCCATTATAGGGAACCCCTTGTTTGAACCAGGAGTGAGCGATAGGAGGTTTCGAGAACTCAGGGAGAGGGGATTATACCAAGCCTCGCATTTTAGCATTAGTGGCAGATGGAAGACTATCACAGAATTGACTGACCCAGAGGGACAGTTTCGACTAGACTTCTTGAGGGCTTTTCAGCTCCATCATTTTCTCAACAGCATGCCACCACCTACTGTTATCAACCAACCCCTTGCACTTATGGAGGTTATATGTTCGGAAACAGGGCCCTTACCACACTCACTCTCCCTAACCTACAACATGTTAATCACTCCATTAGAAGATTATAAACTTAGGGGCCTTATCGAATGGGAAAAAGAACTAAAATGTCAGCTCTCCACCAGCAAAAAACAACACATCTTACAGTTCACCCACAAATCCTCCCTATGTACAAGGATCCAAGAAACGAACTATAAAATCCTTAGCCATTGGTACAGAACCCCGGCATTTCTTAACACAATATACCCCGCGTCATCTGACATCTGTTGGAGATGCCAAAGAGAGAAAGGCACACTCCTCCATATCTTCTGGTCCTGCCCTGGTATTCAGAGTTTCTGGAGAGAAGTCCGCCAAATAACACAAAAATTTACAGACCGCGTTGTACCAGATGACCCAGCTTTTTTCCTCCTACACGCTACTGACACCCCCGCAAGGGCTTACAAGAAGTCAGTGATACGACACCTGCTAGACGCGGCAAAATCCTGCATCCCAACCTTATGGAAATCCACTCAACCACCAACCATAGCTCTGTGGCTCCAAAAGGTTGAGGAAATAAACCAAATGGAAGACCTAATCCTCACGAGCCAAAACAGACAGGAAGTATATACCAAAACCTGGCAGTTATGGAATATGTTTAAGTATTCTGAGGAAGGTCAGGCACTCCGTGGCAGAGAAGACTAAACTGCACTCTATAGACAAGAACAAGGCTTTAGAGCAGGGGTCTCAAACTGGTGGCCCTCCAGCTGTTGCGAAACTACAAGTCCCATGAGGCATTGCAAGGCTCACAGTTACAAGCATGACTCCTACAGGCAGAGGCATGATGGGACTTGTAGTTTCGCAACAGCTGGAGGGCCGCCAGTTTGAGACCCCTGCTTTAGAGTTTCAGACGAATACCAGGATTCATGAACTACCACTTAAACTCCAGACCCCCCCCCCCCCCTCCCAAACCCCCACCTAACTCATACCTCACCCCCCCCCCCCCCTCCTCCTCTAACTCTGTTTTCTCACACTCCACTTATCTCCAATCTATTCTTTCCCTCACAATTTTTTCTTTGATCTTTTCTTTTGAAATAATAAAAAATAACTGGAGAACCGTGAACCCAGGGACTAAGATACATTAAAATACGAAAAACATATACACGATACTCTGACAGATAGATATCCAGCAGTAAACTAGAGACAGATGGCTTCAGTAGTCGATGCTAACAGCTAAAATGGTGCTCAGTAACTATGCTGCTGTTAAAGTATATGGACCAACGACACTGTAAAATCCTCATTGCCTCTAAAACTACAGAAACAGTATAGTCATGTTTTTCAATTTTTGTCTATATATGACACAGATTGTTCCTATAACGATGAATGTTTTGCTGCTATTTACAGCTATGTGTCTACTGTATGTCCCGGGTAACCGGTTTTCTTATATAAATAAAAAATTAAAAAAAAAAAAAAAAAATAGGTAGAACCGCATGTACAGCCAACTTAGTTTCACTTACGATTTGCTAGCAGAGAGAGACAGACACGCTGATTCATTTCAGAACAGTCAATCTTAGCCGGTCCATTTGAATTCATTGTCACTGTGTCAGAGAACCTGAACTATTTCATTTGAGCATAAGCTAAGCACAGCAGCAGAACAGTAGTGAAGCAAGCTACATCTGTGTTGTGAGCTTGATAGACTAGTGATACTAGTGTTGCTGCTAGTGTCCTGATAGCCTCAGAGGCTGCCCGTGTTGTGGTGGGGGGTGATTTATAGATTGAGATTCTATATACCCTATCTCCACTCCAGTCCATTTTCTGACTTGCAGTTGCTGTAAAGTTCAGAAATGTACCGTTCTAATGTAAAAGTGAAGGCTGGTAGAGGTAGTGGTCGTGGTCATGGTCGCGGTGGACGCCTTGGTAAAAAAAGTGGCAAAGTCTCTGCTACTAGTGCCTCTGACACTTCTGCCGCCACCAACATGCTGTCCACAGCAGTAGGTGTCACCGCCAGTGCCACCAGCAAAGCTATTTCCACCACCTCCAGTTCTTCTAATATTACTTTTCCTGCCAGACCACCAACATCTGCTGCCACTTCCAGTGCAGCGCCTCCTTCCACTTCTACAGGTGTCATGGCTGCATATTTTTATGGAATAGGCAAGAAACCTAGTAAAGTGGAGTTGCCTTTACAGTCACCACCACCAATCACACTACCAGTGCCACTGCCCAGCTCCCCAAAGGAGCAATTGAGGGAGACAGCAGCAGAGACAGAGTGTGAGACTTTTTCTTCATTGGCCCAAGAAGATGATTTAGAATGTGATGCTCCTCTTTCCCCAAACACTGCGGATGTTGTATACAATCTTAGCCCACAGGACTTACAGCTTGACCTGGAGAAAGTGCAAGAGGGATATTCTGTGAGGAGTAGGACAGGTAGCAGTCCACTTTTTTCATCTGCTGCTAACTCCCCTTCTCCCTCTGTTATTATGGAAGAATCCTGTGATGATGATATCACTGACCTCCCACTCCCCAACACCCCTGCCATTAGCAGCACTAGTTCTAGTTCACCAAGTGTAACTGTAGTGGCAACAGCTTCCACCACTGGTGTGCTACCTGCTGCAGCTATATCAGCCCTAAATAGATATCCACAGGGTCAAGGGGCTGCATCCCACCGCAGCAACATTTGGAAATACTTTCAAACATTGGAAGGCGGGTTCTTTGCCAAGTGTAAATTGTGTGGGAAGCAAGTAAGTAGGGGTAAAAAGTTAGGTCATTTAACCAATGCTGTTATGAACCTACACCTTAAAAATTACCACCACTCTACTTTACTGTGGGCAGAGGCAGAAAAAGAAGATGGTAGCGCAGGAAGCAGCATAACGGACTCTGACTGTACTGGTGGTACCTCCTCAAGCACACCACTTACTCAGAGCACAGGAGGCAATAGAGAGGGTTCAATTAATACAACCCGTCCACGTGCAGTAGTTCCACTGCAGACCCAATCAGGCTCCTCATCCTCCCAAGGACATCATCAGCCTACCCTCGATAGTTTTGTTGGCTTTAGTTCCAAGGGCATGTCAAAACAGCAGGCCAACAAGATCACCCGCCTCATTGGCCAATTCATTGCTGTTGGAGGAGCCTCTTTTCGCATGATTGAAGGGGAGCCGTTTAAACAGCTCATGCATGCCCTTGCTCCACGATACGTTGTTCCTGCACGAACAACTTTCAGCAGAAAGATTATTCCAGTACTATACCACTCGTGCGTTGGATTATTGAAGGAAAAAATGGCCAAAGCTGAGGGTCAGACAATTCATTTGACAACTGATTTGTGGACAGCTCCCAGCGGTCAACACGCTTTCCTGTCTTTGACTGCACACTGGTGGCAGGCCACTGTGCCTGTTGGTGGTGGCGCTGGTGTAAGAGTTCAAACTCCATCAGGAAGCAGGTCTGCAGCGCAAGACCAGCAGGGTTATCAAGCTTTCCTGCTCCACACAGAAGTCCGTGATGACCAACACAGCTCTGCCAACATATTGCGGGCAATTAGATCAATGTTGGCCAATTAGTTTGGAGAGCGGGCAGTCACCAATGTCTCTGTTGGGTTAATTGTGACAGACGGAGGTTCAAACATGGTTAAAGCTCTCCAAGATGGATCTTTTGTCGGTGTGCGCTGTTCTTCACACATACTGCATTTAGTGGTCAAGGGTGCAATCCCAGTGGAGAAAACCAACAAGATTGCTCAAATCTTGGACCTTTGTAAAAAGATTGCAGGGCATTTCCACCGCAGTGTAGGGGCTAGTCAACTGTTGAGGGAGGAGCAAGAACAATCAGGGCTCCCCATACATCGCCTGAAACAAGATGTCAGCACCCGGTGGAACTATACCCTGGAAATGCTGGAACGTATTTTGGAGCAAAAGACAGCCATCCACAATCTATCATCCCGCCACAGCATCGGGATTGATTCCACACTGGGACGTGATGACTGGTGTATAATTGGGCAGCTCGTTTATGTCTTATAACCCTTTCGGAATGTGACGGAAAACTTGAGTCAGAGCAATGCCAGCCTAGGACAGGTCATACCCTTGTTTACCTATCTCATAGATAAGATGGGATTGTACCTAGAAAACAGTGAGCCTGTTTGTGGCAGCCCACTTCATGCCGATGTAGCGTCTTTCATCAGAAAGCTACAAGCTAACTTAAAAGATCGGCTAAATGACCGTGTCCGCAAAAGCCCTGAACTCATGCTGGCTTCCCTGTGTGATCCCAGGATCAAAGGTAAACTGGCACTCATAGACAACAGCCTCTCCTACTGGAAACAAAAATTGATTGAAAGGGTCTGGAATTTGCAGCAACAGAGATGTATGACGGTTGAGGCCGGTTTGGAAGATTCACCTGCCATGTCTGCTATTCCAAGGCCTGGCAGCATCACTCAAAAACAACAGAGTGGAGCATGTGTATGTTGGGTAGAGGCACTTGACAATCTGGTGGATGCAGGTCAAGCAGCAGGTAATCGAGAGGAGAGCAGTGCCTCTGAAATGGTCAGGGCCTACCTAATATGAAGCACCTTTGCTTCCTACAGAGGACCCTTTGACCTATTGGGATGGTAAGAAAAGTTTGTGGCCTGGTCTTTGCCTGGTTGCCCAGCAACTACTATCCTGTCCTCCAACTACTGTGCAAAGTGAGAGAGTTTTCTCTATTACTGGGAATATCCTTAAACCACACCATTCACAACTAACACCCCATTTGATGGAACAAATAACTTTCCTCAAATTTAACCTCCCCAAGCTGGGTTACCCTACCCTTAATTTGTGAGACCTGAATCACTGTTACCATGTGAAGATAGATGGGACAAGAGTGACTTGAGTGTGCGTGATTGCATGAATGAATGTTGTATGAATGGACAGTGAAGATAGATGGGACTCAGAGGAACCATCCAAATGTTGAGGAAAATCATTTTTTTTTATTTTCTTACCACTTGACACAATAGCAGTTGTCTACTTGACTTTGGTGTGACCCCAAGATTTAAATAGAATTATATTGTTTTAAGCAATCCAAATTTTTCCCTTTATTCCTTCCATCACCCTTTTTTGTAATGAATGTTGTGTAGAGTGACTAGAATGTGCGTGATTGCATGAATGAATGTTGTGTGAATGGACAGTAGCAAGGGTTGAAGCCTTGACGTGGCACTACTGCTCACGTGTTGCTGTCTTTGTAAATACAAATAGCAACATGTGCTAATTTAACCATTTTTGTTTGGTGGTCTGGAAATAAGAGACAATGATTAAAGATGACCTCAACAGCATGACAGTTCCTCTTGATGGAGAGACTGTCAACTCAAGGATCAGAATATGCTACCAACACAACATAGCACAAAGAAGCATACAGTTGGAAACGTGATTCTATGCAAGATATATTAGTTGGTCACTGCTGAGCTGCATCCAGATGCCCAGGACCCCTCCCATTTACTATCTCTGACCCTGGGGACACCAGGGCCCTCTCTGATCCTCCGCCTGTTTCATGACCATCTGCAATTGTCCAAAGTCACCAGTGTGAGTGAGTAATCTACCCTGCTGCCATGTTACTCAAGCCCTGGAAATGATGACTGCCTGTCAGGTCACCTTGAGGCTAGGTGACAGATGCACTCTGTAGGAATCGGAAGTGCACCGCTAGGTAGTGGATCCAAGGACTGACTGCTGTGGATTGAAACCTGGGGGGTTCAGGAGGCAGGTCTACTGGATCAATAACACAGATCCCACTGGGAGCTAGAGCATAGATTCCCCAGGGCGCAGAGTCTAAGAGCCAGCAGGTGTTCACCAGAGCCTCTAGTGGCGAGGACGGACTGCGCTGCAGTCTAGCTCCAGGTCGCGGCCCCCAGGGTCTCACATCTCATGCTCACGGTAGACTACAGTAGAAGAGGAAAGAGGCAGCAGGCTGGAACAACAAGCAAGGGATAAGCCAAGGTCGGGGCCACAAGGACAACAGAGTACACGCCAAGGTTCAGGGTCACAGGCAAACAGGGATGGTCAGGGACACGCCAAAGGTCAGGGTCACGAGCAGACAGGAATAGTAGAGAACAGGCCAAAGTCGGTTAACTGGAATCAGACGTAGGAAACACAGCAAGTACACACGAAAGCTAACACACAATGGTTGATCAGCACTGCTGGCTTGCAGTGCACAGGTTAATATAGGGTTCCCTGATAGGAGCTGGGGTGGAGCCATGCTAGAGGAGAGCTTACAAAAGCAGTCAGGTGAGGGTCAGCTGGTCTCTAGAGATGAACACATGGAGACAGGTATGCTGACAGGCAAACTATTGCATAACCATGACACTGCCCTTTGAACTGTTGCCCCTTGTAATTGCGTTAGCCTGTGAACCTCTGTCCGGTTAACTGTTGCCCTTATGATTGCAAGCCTGCAACCTATGTCCTGTGAACTGTTGAGGACTGTATAGAGTAACCCCTGCTGTAACTATCTGCTGTGTATTCTGGTGGAGGGAAAGCTGAACGGCGTGACTGGACACAATACATGGGATTACCCTTTGCACATTGAAATAGTGTAGAGAGAAATCTCATCAATTTTCTAAGTTCAGCCTGATGGTTAAATGTAGAAAAACTACAATTATAAGGCCTCTAGTAAGTTAGTAACAATATATGGACTAGTTCATTTAGATAAACATCACACAAATCTAACAAGGAAAGCAAAACTCAAAAAAACAATTATTTAACAAAAAATTTTTATTTAACAGTTAACATAAACAAAACAAAACAAAACAAAACAAAAAAATTAGAGTACATTCTCCCCCAACCTGGTGACCAGTCACTGTAGGGACATATTAATCCCAGCCAACTGGTCACCAAGGTACCGCGTAGCCTCCAGGTGTCTCCTCTCCAGAGCCACAGAGTGACGGAGCTGCCGGCGATTGTGGAGGGCCAAAGATCGACGCAGCCTCCGGGTAACTGCAAAATGTCTCTTTTGGACCTCCACAATGTGCCGCAGATAATCCGTCACATGTGGCTCTGGAGGGTGGGGGATGTGTGCCTGTTCTGGAGCGGGTGAAGGATGCACTGGGGAGGCCAGGTGGGGGGGATATTGAAGGGTGGAGGACTGTAGAAACCACTGGGGACTCGGAAGGACAGTCAGTCCAACCAGACGCGGGCAGGTCCAGGCCTTCGTCCACAGGCTGCAGTTGCAGGATGAAGACTTCACCTGTGAAGAAAGGAAAATACATTAGATAGATAATACAATACACATGGCTTCTTCACCCTAACATTATATAAAGCAGGGGTCTCAAACTGGTGGCCCTCCAGCTGTTGCGGAACTACAAGTCCCATCATGCCTCTGCCTGTGGGAGTCATGCTTGTAACTGTCAGCCTTGCAATGCCTCATGGGACTTGTAGTTTCACAACAGCTGGAGGGCCGCCAGTTTGAGACCCCTGATATAAAGGCAAAGATCTCCCAGCCCTTGTAGACAATCCTGTAACATCTTGCGATGTTTTCACTTCCATCCATACCAGTTTTTGATATTTAGTGAGATGCACCTAATCAATTTGTGTGTAGGAGATAGTGGTGTCTGTGTCAATTCGCTGCGTCATACCAAGTTTGCAGAGCTGTGCAGGAAGGTGTAGTACTACTTTACTGTACTCTGACCGGGGCGGAGCTGAGTGTCCTCCCCGGCCAGAGTACAAAGGGATTCCCCTCTACACATCGAGCAGTGTAAAGGGGAATCTCCCAAAGATTTTATCCGCTTGGTCGCACGGGCGGCTGAAGAAAATCTTAAGGTGTAATGGACGCCTAAGTGCTACTGCTAACTAATCTACCTCATCCAGACTGACTGACTTTGGCAAATATGGAGGATCAGTTGCACTTGCAGAAAAACATATCAGGCTTGAATGGAGGAGAAGATTTGGATGCCGCACACCGGATGTAGTCAAAAAACGTCACTTTATTGAAAAGATGGGATCATCAAAATAACAAGACTGTCATGCAGAAAGTACAGGTAAGCTGACGCGTTTCACACTCAGGACTGAGTGCTTACTCATAGCAAAAACATATCAGCTATACCAGCTTTTAACATTACACTCACCAAAGAGAAGCCATTCAAGCCATTGCATTTGGGATGACCTAATAAAAAGTTGTTTAATAAAATATAGCAGCCTACTTTTTAAAGTTGATAATTTTGTAAGGCCACTGATTGTTGAATAATTTAAGCCCCACTTCTGTTCTAGGCAGGTTACTCACTCCTGGTCTAGGCTAGGAGGTATAACAGGTATAACATCATGAGAAAAGTGTTAATGCATGCATTAGGGGCATGCCAGAGACTGAACATGTCCAGGGACTGCCAGCCAATAGCTAGAGATTCTTTTCTGACACAACCCCTCCAGCCTGCTGTGTTATTCATAATGATTAACAGTGATTGGCTCAGACTGGGAATCTGAACTGCAGCAAGAAGGTGGCGTGATTAGGGACATTGGGGAAATATTAACAAGCACAGGTCACGCTAACAGGAAAACTGGAATCAGCTGCGGAGGGGAATATAATTAATAATTCCAGCTAAACCGAAGCCTTGAGAATAAATCACAAGCTATTCTAGACAAGGTATGCCATCAGCATTTCATATTTAAAATACTATATTTGCCTGGAAAATACAAAAAAAGTTATGCTTACTCCCTGGATCTGCCGCGTCTGGCTGTTCCTCCGCATCCCCAGCAGCCTCTACAGGGCAGGTCTCCTCCACCTCCTGCTCAGCAGCTGTTGAGTAATGATAGAAAAGAACATTACAATCGGCAGTGTACAACAATCTCACACATTAGTACAAGAACATTGAAACATGTATGATCACTCAGCAGATACCAGCAAGATTATACTAACTTAATGTGGGCGTTGCTGCCTCAGCCTCCTCCTCAGTCTCCCCCTCTGACTGGATGACACCTATTTATAAAGGAGAAATGATGAACGTTAATAAACGTAAATAAATATACTGTAGTGTAAATAGATAAAATTAATTATCCATTAGCATGGCAATACAGGGCAGGTCACTAACGTTCATCTACAAGGCAGGGACATGCATTCACCATTTAGAAAAAATCATTTAAAAAAAAATACAAGGCACTTACCTGTCCTGGTTCCAGCGGCGCCGGCGAGTGCTAGGTGCACTGCCACTGATCAGACACCTCAGTTCAGAGCGACGACGTTCTGTCAGATTACGTAAGTTACGCAATCGCTTGCGTTACCTGACAGAGCGTCGCAGAGGCTCTGCCTGCCACTGCATGAGCGAGAAACAATGACACTGGAATCAACAATGGAAGGCTGGACAAATGGAAAAGGAACCACTGTATTAGTGTCACTACTACAGTACTTACTGCACGATGATGACATGGAGGACTGCTCCTCTGCCCTTGGTGGCGCTGGGCCTGGAGACAATCTTTAAATAAAATCAAACATCATGGTAAATGACTATGTCGTGTCACATGGTTGACAAAAAAAATTTTCTGCACACAATGCAATGCTGACACCAACCTTGATGAGCCAGCAGTTTTCTTATCTCATCCTCCCCTACAGCTGCTAAGAGCTCCTTCTCATGGGGGAGGAGAGGCACCTGCTTTCCTCTGCGCCCTGACTGCCTGCGCTTACGCACTATGGAACTGCAAAACAAAAAGAGAAGAGAAAAAGGGTTCCACAATTAAACTACAATTGTAATCTGAAAATGACCAACACATGAACACATGTAGAATGAACCCAGAGAATGAAACAATGCAAATGGAATTTTGTATTAGGCACATTTTTTCATGTAGCACAAGGTTTGCACATTTATTTATTAACCACATTTATTGTAAGAAAAACCTATGCTTTTTGGTGCACAATAAATAATAAAAGGCAGGATAGGGATTTGTGCCGAGTAAATGTCCATTGTGTCCACTCCAGTCCACCTTTCTATTACGCGCTTGTGTGAACTGTGTATAGTGTAAAATTTCCTTCCTTGTTTCTTTTGCAAAGCATTAACCCACTTGCTGGATGTGGACCCCCCCCATAGTAACTAAACATATGGCAGGTCCACAAGCTGGTTAAGTCCAGCCACTATAACTATATATATATATATATATATATATATATATATATATATATATATATATATATATATATATATATATATATATATATATATATATATATATATATATATATATATATATATATATATATATATATATATATATATATATATATATATATATATATATATATATATATATATATATATATATATATATATATATATATATATATATATATATATATATATATATATATATATATATATATATAATATATATATATATATATATATATATATATATATATATATATATATATATATATATATATATATATATATATATATATATATATATATATATATATATATATATATATATATATATATATATATATATATATATATATATATATATATATATATATATATATATATATATATATATATATATATATATATATATATATATATATATATATATATATATATATATATATATATATATATATATATATATATATATATATATATATATATATATATATATATATATATATATATATATATATATATATATATATATATATATATATATATATATATATATATATATATATATATATATATATATATATATATATATATATATATATATAATATATATATATATTGCCACCTATCAATGCCCACAAGTGCCACCTATCAATGCCCACAAGTGCCACCTAGCAGTGCTGCCATCAGTGCCCAACACTGCCACCCATCAGTGCCCATAACCGCCACCCATCAGTGCCCATCACTGCCACATATCGGTGCCCATCAGTGCCGCCTCATCAGCGTACATCAACGAAGGAGAAAAATTAACTGTTTGCAAAAAATTGATAACAAAATATAAAAAAAATAATATAATTTTTTTTTTAAAAATTCTGTTTTTTTCAATTTTTTTTAACAAAAAATAAAAACCGTAGAGGTGATCAAATACCATCAAAAGAAAGCTCTATTTGTGGGGAAAAAAAATGATAAAAATTTCATTTGGGTACCGTGTTGTATGACTGCGCAATTGTCATTCAAAGTGCGACAGCGCTGAAAGCTGAAAATTGGTTTGGACAGGAGGGGGGTTTAAGTGCCCAGTAAGCAAGTGGTTAAAGCTGCAATGCGCTAAATAGCAGAATATGGCCTGGTCAGAAAGGGGGCGTAACCTACAGGTGGTCAGGTCAAGTGGAACTTAAAAGCACTTACTGCTTAGTTTAGCGATAACTAAGAACAAATAACGGCATGGTAATATTCCTCTTAAAATGATCGTGGCAATAATTTATAACATGTGCAACTGCAAACTATGTGTAGGCTAGGCACACCTATGCGCAAATTTGGTTTTTCACAGGAGGGAGGATAACTTGAAAATTTTTTATTCCTTTTTAAAAAAAAAATTCACTTAACGTTACTGACATCAAATTGTGATAGCAATAATATATGTTTATATGTGTGTGTGTGTAAAATCAGTGCATTTTTGGAGCTTTTATCATTGTATAAATGACAATGGTCCCGAAATGGCATCAAAAGTGTCCGATGTGTCCGCCATAATGTCGCAGTCACAATAAAAATCGCTGATCGCCGCCATTACTAGTAAAAAAAATTGTTAATAAAAATGCCATAAAACTATCCCTATTTTGTAGACGCTATAACTTTTGCACAAACCAATCAATAAACGCCTATTGCAATTTTTGTTACCAAAAATATGTAGAAGAATACATATCGGCCTAAACTGAGGAAAAAATTAGTTTTTTTATATATTTGTTGGGGATTCTTATATAGCAAAAAGCAAATAAAAACCGCAGAGGTGATCAAATACCACCAAAAGAAAGCTCTATTTGTGGGAAAAAAAGGACATCAATTTTGTTTGGGAGCCACGTCACACGACCGCGCAATTGTCAGCTAAAGCGTCGCATTGCCGAATCGCACAAAGTGGCACGGTCATTTGGCAGCCATACCTCCGGGGCTGAAGTGGTTAAAATGTAAAAAAAAAAAAAAATAATCAGACACGTTACTTACAGTTTTATGTCACTGAATTTTTTTGCGACAGGCAGTCGGGTCACGCCGATGGCAATATGTCTCCTCCACCTTCCTGGAGATCTCCCACTTTTCCCGCTTCCACTCCGCAGTGGTTTCCCTAAATCGGGGGTCACACAGCTGCATCCAGCAAGAAAGCCTTTCCCTTACCAGGACCTGGGACTCAATATGAGTCCACATTAGGTTACGCTTCCTGCTGGATGCAGCTTGTGTCCCCCTCCTGTGCCCATTTTTGGATGCTGCCTTAGAAGGCCCAGAAACAGCCTCCTCCATGCTGCTAGTGCTGGAATGGGTTGCTGCTGGTGCTGCCATTGCCATTATCTCTAAGCCACACAGCGACAGATTTTGCGGCCGCACTTCCGCACTTCCGATTGAGAAACGAATGTGAAAGTTTGGTTGGCTGACTACTGGGGCAGAGTAGACCAATGCAATGAGCATGAACGATGAAGATTCGACACAGAAATGAAAACATGCAAACGTAAATCTTTGGCTTATGGTGTCTGTCGAAAGTTAGAAGATTCGACAGAGCAACTAAACAAACAAACTGTACGATGCTGCTATCGAACATTTCCGGTCAAATGCATCCCAGAAAATTCGACCAGAATGTACGATTGCGACGTCGTACAGTTTAGCTGCTCCGTCGAATCTACTTTGAACATTCGACAGACACCATAAGCCTTTAATGACCGATTCGACCTTAATTCATTTCGATTTTCGGATGAATGCAAGTTTCGATTTTCGGATGAATGCAAGTTTTGAACGAAAAACGAAATAAAGAGAAACGAATTTCGGGAGTAACTAAATAAATTTATATTTCGGACGAAAACGAAATTCCGAAACGAAATATTTCAGTGTGCACAGGTCTACTAATTAGTAATTAGGGTCCACCTGTGTGTAATTTAATTTCAGTATAAATACAGCTGTTCTGTGAAGCTCTCAGAGATTTGTTAAAGAACTTTAGTGAACAAACAGCATCATGAAGGCTAAGGAACACACCAGATAGGTCAGGGATAAAGTTGTGGAGAAGTTTAAAGCAGGGTTAGGTTATAAAAATGTATCCCAAGCTTCTCACGGAGCACTGTTCAATCCATCATCGGAAAATGGAAAGAATAAAGCACAGCTGCAAACCTACCAAGACATGGCCGTCCACATAAACGGACAGACCAGGCACGGAGAGCATTAATCAGAGAAGCAGCCAAGAGGCCCATGATAACTCTGAAGGAGCTGCAGTGATCCACAGCTCAGGTGGGAGAATCCGTCCACAGGACGGATTACAACTGTTAGACGTGCACTCCACAAATCTGTCCTCAAATCTGTCCTTTATGGAAGAGTGGCAAGAAGAAAGCCATTGTTGAAAGAAAAGCATAAGAAGTCCCGTTTGCAGTTTGCGAGAAGCCATGTGGGGGACACAGCAAACATGTGGAAGAAGGTGCCCTTTTTGGCCTAAAAGCAAAAACGCTATCTGTGGCAGAAAAGGAATGCTGCACAACACACCATCCCCACCGCGAAACATGGTGGAGGCAGCATCATGTTGTGGGGATGCTTTTCTTCAACAGGGACAGGGAAGTTGGTCAGAGTTGATGGGAAGATGGATGGAGACATGAAAATGAAAGGCTTTTCTTCTCCGTTTATTTGGAAGGTAAAGGAATCAGATTTCAAGTCCCAAAGAAGACCTAGACTGCTCTGTACAGGTAAAGAGTCTGTACCTAGATCTAAGTCTCTTAGATCATTAGAATGGTCTTGAACAGGGAAAGCTTCCATTACCTCTTTGCTGTTGGAAGCAATCTTGTGAAGCCTGAGATTAGAACAAGCGAGCATTTCCTGTGCTCTTTTAAGAAGACAGATTGCAGACTCACTGAAAGGTAGGGATTTCAAGCAGTCATCTACATAAAAGTCTCTCTACAAATTCTTAGAGAAAAGGGGGAAGGGGGGGGGGGGTTTTAATTACCCAGGAGAACGAAACAGATGGACTTTGTAGGCACCAATCATAAAAATCAATGTAAACTTTTATTTATACACAAAATTTAAAAAGAATCACAAAAACGTAAACTTTTTTTAAAAAACGCAGTACATTGCGGAAATTGGTATTAAATGTCACTACATAAATGTATGAGAACGGATCGGGGAATAGCCCCTATACCAGAGGGAGGGATAAACCCCTTCCGTTTCCATTGAATAACCTCAAACTGATATAGCTCGGTATGGCTCTACATGTTTCGCAAATTTGAATGCTTCTTCAGGAGCTTGTTTGGGTTACCTGTAATGGGAAATAGAAAAGGACATACACCAAAAAACAAAAACAAACATACAGTAGCATATTAATATTTTTGCATAAAGACTTTTCAAAAGTGCGTCTCAATCAGAACCACTGAGTACCGTGAGGAAGCGATCCCAAAGGCCCAAGATTCAACACGCATATGGTGACCTGTGATAACATGCGGGGACGTGTCTGGTAAAGAGATTTATGTCATCAGTAGACTCAAGGGGGGTAGTGAGCTAGAGAATCCCAACTGTCCAAAAAAAGGGGGGGGGGGGGTAAAAATAACCAATGTACATCTGTGGTAAAACCAGAACATTCATATGTAGAGGAGAGCATAAGGCACAGCTAGATGGGGGGTGGGGGTCAGGGAGAGAGGGGCAAGGGGGGGGGGGAAGGGGAAGGAAAAGGGGGGGGGGGGAAAGGGAGAGAGAAAGGAGAAACCAAACAGGGGGGAATAGACAGAGGAACTGGGATATAGAAAGTAATGTACCAGCCAGAGTAACTGAATCAGTCTTCAGATCAGGTAGAGGTTATGGATAATTGAGAAGCCATGCATTCAGAGACACAGCCTCCAATAACCAAGGTGCATAGGGTAATCCAGAGACTGTAATCTAAAGATGTAGATAATATCTAATTAGCCAATATTGAGACCAGCTCCTTATAGTGTGCCGTTATACCAATAAATCAAATGGCATAAACAGATCCTCATATACATGCTAAGTACAGGTATGCCTATAGGGTTAAATAATTGCACATGAAGGGCTGCTCCTACCTTGTAGGGTAAGACAAGTGAGCAGGTCTTGTAAACAGCATCAATCAGCTACTTGCTTGTAAACCTGGTACAAAATAGATCTTGACTGACATGGCTGCAATAGAGCTCTGATCCTATCCCAGCAAGGAGCTATCTAATAAGCTCCCAGGACTGCCATCTAAATTAGGGAGTGAGAGAAACATCAGGTTTCATCTAGTTGCACAGAGTACAGCTACAGAGCATTTAGTTTAGATTTGTATAAATCCAGCATACTCTTACCAGACAGCTTGTGTTGTTAAACAGGTAACATCCAGGCATCAGAGCGCCCTGGAGGGTAGTGGCGTGGTATGAGGCTGTTGCTGACAGCCTTAAATACACGTCCCAATCAGGTGTGTAAGACAAGCATCACCTGATTCGGCCAAAAGGAGCTGCACACTCTCACATCCCATCGCACATGCTCAGTGGTCAGATAGGCCTCTGTCATGGAAAACGATGTGAGGAGGAAAAGCAGTCCTATAGGTAATAGATCTGTAAGCTCCCCCTAGTGGTTCCTCCTAGATACAGCGTATGGAGCGCTGTAAAGGCTGGGACCAACAGATGGAAAGTCTGGAGATATCAATGCACACATCATGGAGTGTGCATTGTAAATCCAGGGGGAGAGGAGTAGATCTACACCAAACGCCGCAGACACCATCCCCCAAAGAGTAAGGGGAGGGCAGAATGCGGCTTACCGGCCGCACATGTGATCCAGACACTGGCAAGTTGATAGGGACCGGGGTCAGCTTACCTCAGTACTTGTAACTGGCCTGAGACGCAAGGCCAGTATACATGGTTAAAATGTTCGTTACCATGAAGGGAATTACTCCATTCATGGTGGTACAACTTACAAATGCATACTAATAGTTAATGCTGATAGAGGAATTACAATACGCATATACATTTTGCAAATAACAGTGTGATTACAAGTTTGCGATTTCCTGCGATTAAACAATATTTAAACTTGGTAAAACCACTAATATCCATACACAACACTAGCAAGGAGTATAATAGACTGTGTTTAGCTGCAGAAGTGCCCGTGATGGGCGGAGCAGTGGACAGGGGGATCTCCTGTCCTGAAGAGGGAGGGGCCAGTGGATTGATAGTGCAAATTTCTAGGGACTATAGACTATGGTAAACTACGTGTTACCTAATTGCTATGAATCATTCAGCCTTAGTTGGTTGTCATATAGGTCAACCTTAAATTTTTATCCAAGGAAGGATTTATAGGATTGTACTTCGTTAATGCCTGGCCACCGTGTGGCATTCAGGCGTTCAATCCACTTGGCCTCTTGTTGGAGTATCCTCCTGTCCCAGTCACCCCCCCTTGGGTCTTGAGGAATTACTGCTAGGACAATAAAAGTCGCAACAGAGGTGTCGAATCTGTGGCATAAATCGAGATGTCTACTAATGGGACTAAGCATTTTCCCATTTGTTGAGTAATATACGTGGTCACGTATCCTTTGCCATAGGTGGCGGATGGTCTTACCCACATAGAATATCCCACATCTACACGTCATCAAGTATATTACACCTTGGGTGTTACAGTCTGCCCGAAAACGTGGACAGAATGTCTCACCGTTGGGCAATTGGAATTTGTGACCTGTGGATACCCAGGGGCAAAAAGAGCAGTGTCCACACGTGTATATACCCATTCTATTGGTCGTTTGAGCCTGTGAGGATGCAAAATGGCTCCTAGTCAGCTTATCACGCAAGGATGGTGCTTTTTTAAAAACGATCTCAGGGTGGTCACTGACATATTTCTTTAGGATGGGGTCCTCAACCAAGATATGCCAGTGTTGCTGTAGTATATTGCGTAATTGGTACTGTTGGTGCGAGTATTGTGTGATGAATTTCGTCGTTGAATGTTCCTCCCCCCTGGGTTCCTTGGAGAAAAGGAGTGCATTTCTAGATTGGTCACAGGCTTTATTGAAGGCTTTGCGGAGTAGGGACTTGGAGTATCCCCGTTTAAGGAGACGTTCCCTCAATAAGTCCGCATGGTGTTTGAAATCATTATCAGTAGTAAATTTAAGGTTGACCTATATGACAACCAACTAAGGCTGAATGATTCATAGCAATAAGGTAACACGTAGTTTACCATAGTCTATAGTCCCTAGAAATTTGCACTATCAATCCACTGGCCCCTCCCTCTTCAGGACAGGAGATCCCCCTGTCCACTGCTCCGCCCATCACGGGCACTTCTGCAGCTAAACACAGTCTATTATACTCCTTGCTAGTGTTGTGTATGGATATTAGTGGTTTTACCGAGTTTAAATATTGTTTAATCGCAGGAAATCGCAAACTTGTAATCACACTGTTATTTGCAAAATGTATATGCGTATTGTAATTCCTCTATCAGCATTAACTATTAGTATGCATTTGTAAGTTGTACCACCATGAATGGAGTAATTCCCTTCATGGTAACGAACATTTTAACCATGTATACTGGCCTTGCGTCTCAGGCCAGTTACAAGTACTGAGGTAAGCTGACCCCGGTCCCTATCAACTTGCCGGTGTCTGGATCACATGTGCGGCCGGTAAGCCGCATTCTGCCCTCCCCTTACTCTTTGGGGGATGGTGTCTGCGGCGTTTGGTGTAGATCTACTCCTCTCCCCCTGGATTTACAATGCACACTCCATGATGTGTGCATTGATATCTCCAGACTTTCCATCTGTTGGTCCCAGCCTTTACAGCGCTCCATACGCTGTATCTAGGAGGAACCACTAGGGGGAGCTTACAGATCTATTACCTATAGGACTGCTCTTCCTCCTCACATCGTTTTCCATGACAGAGGCCTATCTGACCACTGAGCATGTGCGATGGGATGTGAGAGTGTGCAGCTCCTTTTGGCCGAATCAGGTGATGCTTGTCTTACACACCTGATTGGGACATGTATTTAAGGCTGTCAGCAACAGCCTCATACCACGCCACTACCCTCCAGGGCACTCTGATGCCTGGATGTTACCTGTTTAACAACACAAGCTGTCTGGTAAGAGTATGCTGGATTTATACAAATCTAAACTAAATGCTCTGTAGCTGTACTCTGTGCAACTAGATGAAACCTGATGTTTCTCTCACTCCCTAATTTAGATGGCAGTCCTGGGAGCTTATTAGATAGCTCCTTGCTGGGATAGGATCAGAGCTCTATTGCAGCCATGTCAGTCAAGATCTATTTTGTACCAGGTTTACAAGCAAGTAGCTGATTGATGCTGTTTACAAGACCTGCTCACTTGTCTTACCCTACAAGGTAGGAGCAGCCCTTCATGTGCAATTATTTAACCCTATAGGCATACCTGTACTTAGCATGTATATGAGGATCTGTTTATGCCATTTGATTTATTGGTATAACGGCACACTATAAGGAGCTGGTCTCAATATTGGCTAATTAGATATTATCTACATCTTTAGATTACAGTCTCTGGATTACCCTATGCACCTTGGTTATTGGAGGCTGTGTCTCTGAATGCATGGCTTCTCAATTATCCATAACCTCTACCTGATCTGAAGACGGATTCAGTTACCCTGGCTGGTACATTACTTTCTATATCCCAGTTCCTCTGTCTATTCCCCCCTGTTTGGTTTCTCCTTTCTCTCTCCCTTCCCCCCCCCTTTTCCTTCCCCCTTTCCCCCCCCCTTGCCCCTCTCTCTTTCTCTCCCTCCCTGACCCCCACCCCCCATCTAGCTGTGCCTTATGCTCTCCTCTACATATGAATGTTCTGGTTTTACCACAGATGTACATTGGTTATTTTTACCCCCCCCCCCCCCTTTTTTTTGGACAGTTGGGATTCTCTAGCTCACTACCCCCCTTGAGTCTACTGATGACATAAATCTCTTTACCAGACACGTCCCCGCATGTTATCACAGGTCACCATATGCGTGTTGAATCTTGGGCCTTTGGGATCGCTTCCTCACGGTACTCAGTGGTTCTGATTGAGACGCACTTTTGAAAAGTCTTTATGCAAAAATAATATTAATATGCTACTGTATGTTTGTTTTTGTTTTTTGGTGTATGTCCTTTTCTATTTCCCATTACAGGTAACCCAAACAAGCTCCTGAAGAAGCATTCAAATTTGCGAAACATGTAGAGCCATACCGAGCTATATCAGTTTGAGGTTATTCAATGGAAACGGAAGGGGTTTATCCCTCCCTCTGGTATAGGGGCTATTCCCCGATCCGTTCTCATACATTTATGTAGTGACATTTAATACCAATTTCCGCAATGTACTGCGTTTTTTAAAAAAAGTTTACGTTTTTGTGATTCTTTTTAAATTTGTGTATAAATAAAAGTTTACATTGATTTTTATGATTGGTGCCTACAAAGTCCATCTGTTTCGTTCTCCTGGGTAATTAAAACCCCCCCCCCTTCCCCCTTTTCTCTAAGACTTAAAATAGGACGTTGGCACTGCTCTACATATGAGACCTCCACCGTCCATCCTGTGATGAGATCTAATAACCCTCCAATCTTTCTCTACAAATTGCTTTACATCTGAGCCATACTCAAGTTCACCTTCTTGGGAGGAATGTCTGAGTCCGTAGATAGCGACTGCAGGTGAAGGACTATTGCCAAAGATGTGTACCCTCATGCGATACTCTGAGATATCTTTGGAAGGGTCATTGTCTCTGAACCAAAGGAACCTTAGGAAGTTTCTGTTTTCCTCTCTGACCAGGAAGCAATGAGACATCTGTTGGATGTCAGCTATGAAGGCAATAGAATCTTTGCGGAAGCGTAAGAGCACTCCCAGGAGTTTGTTGTTGTGGTCTGGATCCGTCAAGAGGACATCGTTCAAGGAGACACCCTTAAAACCACTTAAGGACCAGTCTCGTTTTGGAATTTAGGTGTTTACAAGTTTAAAACAGGTTTTTTTGCTAGAAAATTACTTAGATCCCCAAACATTATATAGTTTTTTTTTTTTTTAACACCCTAGAGAATAAAATGGCGGGCATTGCAATACTTCTTTTTTTCACACCGTATTTGCGCAGCGGTCTTACAAGCGTGCTTTTTTGGAAAAAATTCACTTTTTTGAATAAAAAAATAAGACAACAGTAAAGTTAGCCCAATTTTTTTATATTGTGAAAGATAATGTTACGCCGAGTAAATTGATACCCAACATCTCACGCTTCAAAATTGCGCCCGCTCGTGGAATGGCGTCAAACATTTACCCTCAAATCTCCATAGGCGACGTTTAAAAAATTCTATAGGTTGCATGTTTTGCGTTACAGAGGAGGTCTAGGGTTAGAGTTATTGCTCTCGCTCTAACGATTGCGGCGATACCTCACATGTGTGGTTTAACCACCGTTTTCATATGCGGTTGCTACTCACATATGCTTTCGCTTCTGCACGCGAGCTCGCCGGGACGGGGGGTTTTATATATATATTTTTTTTTTTTTTATTATTTTACGTGATTTTATTTATTTTTACACTGTTTTAAAAAAAAAATTGTGTCACTTTTATTCCTATTACAAGGAATGTAAACATCCCTTGTAATAGAAAAAAGCATGAGAGGACCTCTTGAATATGAGATCTGGGGTCAAAAAGACCCCAGATCTCATATTTACACTAAAATGCAATAAAAAAAAGTCATTTAAAAAAATGGCATTGAAAAAAATGTGCCTTTTTAAGACGTATGAGCGGAAGTGACGTTTTGACGTCGCTTCCGCCCAGCAGTGTCATGGAGACCATTGGGCACCATTTTAGCCTCACTCGTCTCCAGGCACAGCAGGGAGACAGACGCGATCGCCTCTGCCGCTACCGATGGCGGCGGAGGACACCAGATCGTGGCGGAAGGGGGGCCCCTCTCCCACCACCGATGAAAGTGATCTCACGGCAAATCCGCCTCAGAGACCACTTTTATCTGAAAGCCGACCGCCGCACGAAAACGGAAATCCCGGGGTTATGGCAGCTAGCTGCTGCCATAACAATGATATCCGCCGCCAAATTTTGGACATACATCGGCGTGCCGCGGTCGGCAAGTGGTTAAATTTGGCACTAGAGTCAAACACTACTCTGATTTGACCTGTTTTTTTAGGATGGTACACTCCGAATATAGGAAGGTACCAACACTCTTCAGAGTCTTTAAGGGTGGGAGCTATCTCTGCGTGACCGTTCTCAAAGATCTTCCCCATGAAAGAAAATAAATATTCTCTCATATCTGGCTTTCTTTGTAAATTACATCTAAGGGAAGTGAAACGTTGTAGCACTTGTTCTCTGTTATTGGGTAAGCACTGTCTCTGTGGTCTGAAGGGAAGAGGTGCGACCCAGCTGTTTGTGTTATCTTTGATTAGTCCTTGCTCCATTACTTCTAAGAAGAGTTTGTCCTCAATAGACATTGCCACACGATTGTCATCTTTAGTTCTTTGAAAGTCTGTGCACCCTAAATGGTCTTGGTCACTGTCACAGGCAAGGTTGTCACTAGTGGGGCTTGTGAAGGGACAAGACAAGTGGGTGGTGTAGGGCGATTCCTTAACAAGGAAGTGGTTGTGGCATGGCTGGAAAAGAGAGGGATGCCCATTCTCCAGGGTATTTGTGAGCATGCTGTTAACTAACTTAGGTTTGTGCACGCTTCCTAGACAGACATCTCCGATGATGACCCATCCGAGGTCTAACCTCTGAGTATAAGGAGCGTTGTTGGGACCATTAATTTGAGCTCTTGATTTGTGGACTCGTAATATATCTCTCCCAAGGAATAGGTTAATCTGAGCCTGAGGATCAAGTTCTGGTATCAGATGCACTATGCGTTTCAAGTGTGGGTGAGGAGCAGCCACATCTGGTGTAGGAATTTCAGATCTATGGTCGGGGATCTGGTTGCATTTGATAAGAGTTGGCAGATAAGCATGATTGTCCATCAATGGACTCGACTTGGTAGCCGGATGCTCTCCTCCCTGCCGTCTCCACTATTCCTGTACAAGTTTTTAAGGAGTAGGGGATGCTGGGGCCTTTAATGCCAAAGAAGGTTGAGCTGGCTAATGACTTGTTACTTGGGTCACCCAGAATTGCGTAAAGCTTAATAGCTTTGTCTTTTTGGCCTGCTAGGTAGACTCTGACTAGGCACATTTTGGAGCAGGACCTGCCACCTATGACTCCCTTGCAGACCTCTGTACTTTGAAGTGATCTCTGGTGTAGATGTAATGGTGTGCTCTTCCTCCCCGCCATGCTCACTAGTGCTGAAAGTGTGTTGTAAAGTCCATGGAGCTGGCCCAGGATGTAAACCTGTGTTGTGATCTGAGCTGTCACATTCGGTGCATTTTAAACTGACCTTAAAGTCCTTGGTGAGGTGAGATGTGGAAGAGCAGCACCTGTAGCAGATGTGGTTCTCCTTGAGGAAGGCCTTGCGGTCCTGCAGGGTTTTCTTTTTGAAGGCTTTGCATTTTAGGAGAGAATGTGGCTTCCGATGCAAGGGACACTGCTTACCAGGATCTTTGACCTTTGTCTCTGAGTTAGAGAAGCTGGCAGACCTGTGAAAATAATCTGGAGGAGTCACGTTAGTTTTGTGTACTGTTACTGGAGGTTTGCAAGGATTAAGTCCTGAAGGAGCAGCACATGACAATGTAAAATCAAAACTTAGATCATTTCTTGTTTTAGCTTGCTGACACACAAAGTCCACAAAAACAAAAAAAGGAGGGAAATTTAACATCATGCTGTCTTTTAAATCGGGATCCATGTGTAATGCACTGCTCTTGCAAGTTATAGGGTAACTTTTGTACAATGGGGTTGACACCTCTGGCTGTGTCAAGGAATGCAAGTCCTTGTAAGTCCCCCTCGGATTTAGCTACTTGAAATTCCATTTGCAAGTCACTTAGCTCCCTAAGTTTCTGGTAGGCTTTGTTAGGTATTTTGGGGAAGCTATCAAGTCTTTTGAATAGTGCGCTTTCTACTGCTTCTGCTGAACCATAACACTCATCAAGTCTATCCCAAATCATTTTAAGACCAGTGTCTGGGTGGTTTATATTTATTGTCCTGATTCGCCTAGCATGCTCAGCAGACTCATTTCCAAGCCATTTGATCAGGAGGTCTATCTCTTCACTGCAAGACAAATCTAAGTCTCTGATGGCATTTTGAAAGGAAGACCACAAGGCTCTGTAGCTTTCAGGGCAATCATTAAACTTTTCAAGTCCTTTGGTGACTAACTCACGTCGTGCAAAGAACCTTGCAAAGTCTATGGTAGCTTGGTTAGCCTGCTGTGTGTTGCCATGGTGAGATGGGTGTGTGTAGTCATACCTTTTGAGGGTGTCAAGCCGGCCTCTGTTGTACCGTTCTGACTTGGACGTTGGTTCTGGAGGACGATTAGAAGGCTCTGTTATCTCACGTTTAGGGAGTCTTTCGTAGGAGGCGTCACTTTGCATGGATTTCTCCTGTTTGCAGGCTTGAGGCTTGTCGCTGACTTGCGGTGGTACCGTGTAGTGTCTTTGGCTTGTCTCTTTGACATCATCTTTGTCACTGCTTATCTTAAAATGTTGATTGATGTAATCTGAAGTTCGTTGTAGAGAATCTTCAGTTTCAGCTTCTGGGTCGAGAATATTGCTGCGTCTGCTGCATTCACTTCTCGGGTATACAGCTAATTCTAAGGCCTCTGCTTCGGCTATGGTGGCTGCTGCTTCCTTCTCTACAGTGAGTTTCTCTAGGGTTACCTCTAGGAGGGCTTTCTCCTTTTTGATCTGCATTTCTTGCTCAGCATAGGCTGCTCGGGCCTTGGCGGCTTCAGCTTTTGCACGTGCGATAGCGAGTGCATTGCTTGTGGAGGAAGATCTAGAGGAGCCGAAAACTTGGGACCTTGTCGTTAGTGAGGATGCCTGGCTATGTGACATGTTGCTCGCAGGAATACTTGACTGTGTAGAGACTGCTGTATTGCCGTATGCAGGTGACGGCGCTGACAGGGTAGCAGGCCTCTGTGTACTCACTGTCCTAAATCCCACTTGCTGGATAGCCGCTGTTTCACTGTTCTGTTCTCACTACACGTTTGCCTCTGACGTGTATGTAGCTCAACATACGGTTTAAACCTTGAATCCTACAATAACCAGACTGTCTGTAACTTTGGATCTTTGTTACGATGAACAGGTGGTGGTCATATAAGATAGGATGTACACACACGGTGAAACTAGGAATAAACAGACAATGAACATATATAAGAATTACATGAACATAACAAATGTCTACTAGGTATACAAATAAACAGTCTTTAGCATACCAGCGATGCTGCCCTAGAAGGGTTAGGAATTCCTCAGAACATGCAGTGCAGGCTTACAGTACCTGACCGCGAGATTGTTTTTCCAGCGCGATCCCATCGTGCTGGTTCTCGGCGACAGGGTACTGTGCATGTCGCGCTGGCTCACTCATCGGGAAAGGAAAACTTTGTTTTCCTTCCGCGATGAGTGACAGGCAGTGCTGACAGCTGTTTGGTATGAATCCTGAGGCGGGAACACCGCGCCAAATTTTAAATGAAAAAACTGGCGTGGGTTCCCCCCAGGGGCATACCAGGCCCTTAGGTCTGGCATGGATTGTAAGGGGAACCCCTACGCCGAAAAATTGGTGTGGGGGTCACCCCTTCAACCCATACCAGACCCTTATCCGAGCACGCAGCCCGGCCGGCCAGGAAAGGGGGTAGGGACGAGCGAGCACCCCCCCTCCTGAGCCGTACCAGGCCGCATGCCCTCAACATGGGGGGGTGGGTGCCTCGGGGGAGGGGGGTGCCCTGCGGGGGGCCCCCCACCCCAAAGCACCTTGTCCCCATGTTGATGAGGACAAGGGCCTCTTCCCGACAACCCTGGCCGTTGGTTGTCGGGGTCTGCGGGCGGGGGGCTTATCGGAATCCGGGAGCCCCCTTTAATAAGGGGGCCCCCAGATCCCGGCCCCCCCACCCTGTGTGAATGAGTTTGGGGTACATGGTACCCCTACCCATTCACCTAGGGAAAAGTGTCAATATAAAAAAAACACAGTACACAGGTTTTAAGAGTAATTTATTAGTCAGCTCCGGGGTCTTCTTCCAACTTGGGGGGGGGGGGGGGTGTGTCTCCTTCCGACTTCTCCCGGTGTTCGGCCTCTTCTCCCGGGCCCCACCGCTATCTTCTTCCAGCTCTATTGCCAGCGAGGGGCCCGGTCTGCTGCCGCTGTCTCGCTGCCACTGTCTTGTCGCCGCTTCTTCTCTGCTTCCCCGATGTTGACACGACGCTCTCTCCGGCTCGAATGCTGTGTGCGAGCTGCGGAGCCATTTATATAGGCGGTGACCCCGCCCCCTTACGACGTCATGGTCCCAGCATGCGCAGGGACTCTGGGGCTACGCCCCCTTATGACGCCAGAGTCCCTGCGCATGCTGGGACCATGATGTCGTAAGGGGGCGGGGTCACCGCCTATATAAATGGCTCCGCAGCTCGCACACAGCATTCGAGCCGGAGAGAGCGTCGTGTCAACATCGGGGAAGAAGAGAAGCGGCGGCGAGACAGCGGCAGCAGACCGGGCCCCTCGCTGGCAATAGAGCTGGAAGAAGATAGCGGCGGGGCCCGGGAGAAGAGGCCAAACACCGGGAGAAGTCGGAAGGAGACCCTCCCGAAGTTGGAAGAAGACCCCGGAGCTGACTAATAAATTACTCTTAAAACCTGTGTACTGTGTTTTTTTTATATTGACAATTTTTCCTAGGTGAATGGGTAGGGGTACCATGTACCCCAAACTCATTCACACAGGGTGGGGGGCCGGGATCTGGGGGCCCCCTTATTAAAGGGGGCTCCCGGATTCCGATAAGCCCGCAGACCCCGACAACCAACGGCCAGGGTTGTCGGGAAGAGGCCCTTGTCCTCATCAACATGGGGACAAGGTGCTTTGGGGTGGGGGGCCCCCGCAGGGCACCCCCCTCCCCCAAGGCACCCACCCCCCCATGTTGAGGGCATGCGGCCTGGTACGGCTCAGGAGGGGGGGACGCTCGCTCGTCCCCACTCCCTTTCCTGGCCGGCCGGGCTGCGTGCTCGGATAAGGGTCTGGTATGGGTTGGGGGGACCCCACACCAATTTATCGGCGTAGGGGGTTCCCCTTACAATCCATGCCAGACCTAAGGGCCTGGTATGCCCCTGGGGGGGAACCCACGCCGGTTTTTTTATTTAAAATTTGGCGCAGTGTTCCCGCCTCAGGATTCATACCAGACAGCTGTCAGCACTGCCTGTCACTCATCGCGGAAGGAAAACAGTTTTCTTTTCCCGATGAGTGAGCCATCTTGGCGCTGGCTCCTGCGACGGGGCTCGCAGGTGTCAAATCTCGCCGAGAAATGCGGCGAGATTGACACAATATCGCGGTCACCTACTGTAGCTGGCTCCATTGCAGTCTATTCCCCTCATGGTAAAGATGAAAGAG
This sequence comes from Lithobates septentrionalis, assembly GCA_037952835.1. Lineage (NCBI taxonomy): Eukaryota > Metazoa > Chordata > Amphibia > Anura > Ranidae > Lithobates > Lithobates septentrionalis. The sequence continues at coordinate 2,432,847 of JBBDGP010001229.1, read as the reverse complement.
TTGCATAGGAAGTGGGCTAGTTCCTAGTGATGACAGGAAATGTCTATTAACCATAGAACACTACCCATCAATAGTCCTTTGTTGAGAGTGGCATCTAGTGGGCAATGTTGATATTGCAAGTCCAGAAGATGTTATTTTTTTCTTTATTGGCTGAAGGCATGACAACTGTACTCAGTGAAAATGTGAAATGTAACAATAAGTAAAACAGTCCAAAGTGTAATACTTTAAGTGCAGGAATCTGTGTATCCAGTGCATAAAAAGGGAAATCTAGGCTTGATGAAATCCCATTCCATACAATCAACAAACCTGCTTACTAGATACAAATGGCCCCCAATGCATTTGCAGTCAAAAAAAGCAGAGAATGGTGGGGTTGATTTGCCAAAACTGGAGATTGCAGTTGTGCATGGTAGCCAATGCATGTCTAACTTCAGCTGGTACAATTAAGCTTTGACCAAAAAACCTGGAAGCTGATTGGTTTCTATGCAAAGCTGCTCCAGATTTTGCATCCCCCAGTTTTCGTAAATCAACCATATCTTGGGTAGCACCCTCCTAGGTAGGTGCTAGGATAAATTTCAATAAGTGTTAGAGTGTTTTTGGTAAATTTAGCTGCCACACTGTAGGCAGTGTGGCTATAATTTCGTGTAGGCAAAAGCATAGTTTGGCTTACTGTATCCAGTGAGCTGTGATTGTTTGTTTATTTAGGTCTGATCTGTGTGCTCTGCTGTTGCCAGTCTTCTGGATATCTCCCTCTGTATCCAGGTAACTTGAGAAGTTTCTGGATGATAGGTGGTGAGCTATGCAGATGGCAGCATGAATATTGATACAGCCCCCACCTAGTCCAGAAAGTCAGACCCTGCTGGCACGTTTGAAACTGTGTTTATTCTGGGAGCACACAGAGCTTTGGGTCTTTAACCAGCATAGAGGAGTCCAGCTTGAGGGGGGCACACTGCTCTCTCAGGCACAAGCTGCCACGAGGAGGCCTCAGATGGGTGACCTGAGGGACAAATGCTGTGATCCCACGTGCTTTGAAAAACTGACTGAGGGGAGCTGTCTGCCATAGATCTGTCTGGCATCACTGGAGGGTATCGATTGGAAGAAGGGTCCATCTGTCCTTGGGCTTTGTGAGAACTGACATTGAAGCATATTGGGGACCTTGTGCTGTAGTTATCCCACTGGTGCCCTGTTAGTCAGCTGTGGGTCTATTAAAGGGGACACCGTTTGGTGTCCTGAAGAGCTCTGTCCAGACATTTTCCTACTTAAAGGGACTTTGCTCTATTGGCTCTACCGTTTATTATAAGCCCAGACTTCATCAAAGCTTGTCCTGAAAGGAAAACCAAGTAATCAGTACATACAATAGTTCTTATCTTTGGAGTATTCCACCACTTATGTCATCCCTATGCAATTTCTCCAAAAATAAAAACAAACTACATCCCCATGACTGGTCTTTGGAGAAAGCGTGAATGAGCCTGTTGTGTGATGGCTGCGGGGCAGAAGGAAGAACTGGAAGTAAATCCTATGACTCTTATGGGAGTAGCGCTACACCTGTATAGCAAAAATATATGGAACAAATTGTTCCAAAAAGGCAAAGTTTATTGGCACTGTATGCGGCAGAGGTGATATAAATCCATAAAGTTCATTACAATCAATAAAAGCATATCATATTTGTTAAAACATTACCTCCAAAATTGGGGACATCTAGTGCAAGAATAATACCCTACAGTAGAAGCGAACGCATATGTGAGTAGCACTCACATATGAAACCGGTGGTTAAACCACACATGTGAGGTATCGCCGCAATCGTTAGAGTGAGAGCAATAACTCTAGCCCTAGACCTCCTCTGTAACGCAAAACATGCAACCTATAGAACTTTTTAAACGTCGCCTATGGAGATTTTTGAGGGTAAATTTTTGACGCCATTCCACGAGCGGGCGCAATTTTGAAGCTTGACATGTTGGGTATCAATTTACTCGGCGTAACATTATCTTTCACGATATAAAAAAATTGGGCTAACTTTACTGTTGTCTTATTTTTTTTATTCAAAAAAGTGAATTTTTTCCAAAAAAGCACGCTTGTAAGACCGCTGCGCAAATACGGTGTGAAAAAAAGTATTGCAAGACACCCCCTAATCATAAATCTTAATCCAATTTTCTTTATATTGGTACCCAATTACTTTTCTAAGTCCAAAAAGTCAACGCGCTTCTTCAGGACAGTGAGGTTTATATTGCACTAAATATAACAAAAATACATACAATTACATATAGTTAGCAATAATCCATGAATACAACACATACATCTTAGCGCAATCCATTGGATGCTTACATTGCGAAGACAAACATTACATCATAGACTGCTTGCACAAGCCCAAGCTCTTCGAGAACAAAGTCAGAATGGGGAAACAGTGATAAAACTCTCTGATAAGGATGGGAACATTGTTCATATGGATAAAGCACATTAAAGGATGATGGGCTCAATTCACTAAGCGGTATCTTAATGCATCTGAATATACAGTAAGATACTGCTCAGCGTTTTTCAAAAAGTTTTTTGGCATTCACAAAAAAACTCTACTAACCCTGCATGAGTTATTTTATGAAGTCAGATGGTATCTTAGTAGTGAAAATATACGGTATTTTAATGCCTGGTGTCAGCATCCGTATTTATTACCAGTAGTAAATACCGCATTCTTAAGGAGCGGACGGCTGCTGGGATCTTTAACTAGTAACTTTCATGGTTGTTAAAGCGAAGTTCCAATCCTGCAATTCATAATTTTTTTTTAAAAAGCTTCACGGTAATTGTTTACACTTCAACTGCAACATTTCAATAATGTCAGTATTGTGGTCATTTTATTTTTTGTTTAAATAGTGCAAAACTAACCTGATCTCGGAAGCAGGCGGGGTCCATTTCTGTTGTGGGCATCTGAGGCTCTCTTGTATTCATTTCTGGGAATCAGTGCAGCTGGTTAACCAGCATGCACCTCCTGATCTTGTGCTTGCTCAATAATGCTACTGCGCGGCACTCTTTCTTCCTGACAGGTTGCCATATCAATGGCAGCGTCGGTGGAAGTTCGCACCCTGTTATTATGGTAACCTGTCAATCAGAGTAAATCCCAGATGGAAATCACACGAGCTTAAGTTATTAGGCAATTCTCATGAACACCTGGGATAGAGGACGCCGATATCTCAGGAGTCCATGGGAATCGGCTTGTTACGCATTGCCTAGGCGGCCGGAGCCGGAAGGGCTCTAGGTAATAAAGGAAAAAAGGTATTTAGAAAAAAAGAAATAGTTGCCATTTACAATAGAAATGCGGATGGGCACGGGATAGATTGCAAGTTAAAAAAATGGGTGCAACACTGCTTGCACTGCGGGCAGCCGGCAAGTCCTTAACAACCGATGAGTGTAAGAAAAATAATTGCCGGAAATGAAAAAAAAACAAAAACTGTATGGGGTTCCCCTTCAATCCATGCCAGGCTCTTCAGGTCTGGTATGAATTTTGAGGGGAACTCCCATGTCAATTTTTAAAAAAAAATTGGCATGAGGTGCCCCCCCAAAATCCATACCCAACCCTTATCTGAGCATGCAGCCCAGCAGGTCAGCAAAGGGGGAGGATAAGCAACCACCCCCCTCCTGAACATACCTGGCCACATGCCTTCATAATGGGGGGGTGCTTTGGGGCGGGGGGGCTCTGCCCCCCAAAGCACCTGGCTGGTGGTTGTGGGAGTCTGCGGGCGGGAAGCATATTGGAATCTGGAAGCCCCCTTTAACAAAGGGACCCCCAGATCCCAGCTAGCCCCTATATGAAAGAGTAGAGGGTACATGGTAGAAGTGTAGTGCAAAAAGTAAAAAACTAAGATAAAAATAATTTTCCCCCGGTGTAGATCCATCATCAATCACAACAAATTATTTATTTCCTTCTGTGAATTGAGTTTAATGCCTGTTCATGTGGTATTTACTGAGCATTTTCAATGTTTTGTGGTAAATACCGCAGAGCAATATAATAAATTGACGGTTTCAGGGTCTCATGCGGTATTTAGGTAAGATATGTGTCTGGACACCTACATACCGCATGCAATCTGGTTCTGTGAATGGAGCCTAATATGTCCTAAAATGTGAGAAAATTGGGTATGGTCTAAGCCAGTATCTGAAGATATATGAAGATATAGTTGAGGAATTTTACAGAGTTGTCTGCATTATTGCTACAAGCCTACCATTGGGACATCTTCGATAAGGACATATATGAAGCAATCTAATGCTGTTTAGATATACCTGCACCACGGGCTGGCGGCTGGCAGAAAAGTGATCAAATTAAAATAAATCCAAACAAAATTTAAAAATGAAAAAAAATCAAAAAATATATATATATATACAGTATCTCACAAAAGTGAGTACACCCCTCACATTTTTGTAAATATTTTATTATATATTTTCATGTGACAACACTGAAGAAATTACACTTTGATACAATGTAAATAGTGAGTGTACAGCTTGTATAACAGTGTAAATTTGATGTCCCCTCAAAATAACTCAACACACAGCCATTAATGTCTAAACTGCTGGCAACAAAAGTGAGTACATCCCTAAGTGAAAATGTCCAAATTGGGCCCAAAGTGTCAATATTTTGTGTGGCCACCATTATTTTCCAACACTGCCTTAACCCTCTTGGGCATGGAGTTCACCAGAGCTTCACAGGTTGCCACTGGAGTCCTCTTCCACTTCTCCATGACGACATCAAGAAGCTGGTGGATGTTAGAGACCTTGCGCTCCTCCACCTTTTGTTTGAGGATGCCCAACAGATACTTAATAGGGTTTAGGTCTGGAGACATGCTTGGCCAATCCATCACCTTTACCCTCAGCTTCTTTAGGAAGGCAGTGGTCATCTTGGAGGTGTATTTGGGGTCGTTATTATGTTGTGGCCCAGTCCCCGAAGGAAGGTGACCATGCTCTGCTTCAGTATGTCACAGAACATGGATCCCTCAATGAACTGTCCATGACACTCCCACCAAGATGCTTGACTGTAGGCAAGACACATTTGTCTCTGTACTCATCACCTGGTTGCCACCATACACGCTTGACACCATCTGAACCAAATAAGTTTATCTTGGTCTCATCAGACCAGAGGATATGGTTCCAGTAATCCATGTCCTTAGTCTGCTTGTCTTCAGCAATCTGTTAGCGGGCTTTCTTGTGCATCATCTTTAGAAGAGGCTTCTTTCTGGGATGACAGCCATACAGACTAATTTGATGCAGCATGCGGTGTATGGCCTGAGCACTGACAGGCTGACCCCTCACCCCTTCAACCTCTGCAGCAATGTCAGCAGCACTCCATAGGTCTATTTCCCAAAGACAACCTCTGGATATGAAGCTGAGCACGTGCCCTCAACGTCTTTGGTCGATCATGGCAAGGCCTGTTCTGAGTGGAACCTATCTTGTTAAACTGTAAGGTTATGGCCACCATGCTGCAGCTCAGTTTCAGGGTCTTGGCAATCTTCTTATAGCCTAGGCCATCCTTATGTAGAGCAACAATTCTTTTTTTTTTCAGATCCTCAGAGTTCTGTGCCATGTTAAACTTCCAGTGACCAATATGAGAGAGAGAGCAATAACACCAAATTTAACACACCTGAGACCTTGTAACACTAACAAGTCACATGACACCGGCGAGGGAAATGGCTAATTGGGCTCAATTTTGCACATTTTCACTTATGGGTGTACACCCTTTTTTTGCCAGTGGTTTAGACATTAATGGCTGTGTGTTGAGTTATTTTGAGGGGACGGCAAATTTACACTGTTGTACAACCTGTACACTCACTACCTTACATTATAGCAAAGTGTCATTTCTTCAGTGTTGTCACATGAAAAGATATAATCAAATATTAACAAAAATGTGAGGGGTATACTCACTTTTGTGAGATACTGTAAATGTATTAGGGCTGCTGCTGGATGATTGGTTAGAAAACCTGTAATGTTAATCCGAAAAAATACAGCGCTGCCCCTATCGACCTAATCTGTGTATATAATACCTCCTATCTACCGGTAATCGTGATTTATATGAATTCATCAACTTTTAGTATGATACATAAACATGGTGCGTGCATCATAAATTTAATATACAAATCAGATAAATCAGAAAATAGTGTTAATCACAAGTCAGTGCATACATTTTTTTTCAAACAAAGTGTTCTGTGCAGTATTGCAATATAAGTGATTATTCTTTATTTGGTGATGTAGCTCTGTGGTGTGCTCCCCTCCTATGGTCCCACACTCACCGACAGCAAGAGTCAAACAAGCATGACAGGTTTGTAAATGAGTAGCCTCTCTGTACCTCTCCACTCTCTCAATATAATCTCCAGGCAACGGTAGATGACTCACTGAGTCAAAAAAACATACTGTATCAGGTGTGTGGATGAATGGTCTCTTATGTTCCTTTTTCCTCTCTCTCAGTAAATCTCCAGGCTCAATACTAGATAAGCACTTGAACGACCGCAACATACAGGGATATACAATGTAATACTGACATACATATGTTGGACTTGATGGACTTGTGTCTTTTTTCAACCTTACCTACTATGTAACTATGTAATACAGCATTTCTGTGACATAGGAAAGAAAGATATTGATCCCCATAGTGTAGTATTAGGCTGTAATTCACTTGTCAATGACTGTCCTTGCTTGAATGGTTTCACCCCTCCCATTGGGTGTCTTCAGAAGCTGTGTTGCAGCTTGCATGCCTGAAAGACAGGAGCCACACTGGACCAAAGCTTCTGGCAGCCCTCTAAGCCAAGGCGAAGATGTGACTGACCTACCCCATCTGCAGCCAGGCAAGGTCATATGTAAAAATAGCATTAACCTTCTGACGACCCTTTTCCTGGGAAAAAAATCACATATGTACCTTGCTTGGCACTTGTCCTCAACCTGGTTGTGCAGAGGTTTATCATGATGTAACCAGAGGCTTCCAGGGGGTCCTTCCACCAGGCTAGAAGGGTTTGTGGCCACTCTAGGTGGTCATACCCAGCCAGTGTTCACATGGCAATAACCCAGCCCTAATATCAATTACCGCCAACCAGTGGCGTCACTAAGGTGGGGCCACAGGGGGCCCTGACACCCCAACATCATATTGTGGCCCCCAATTAAAATGATCAGCATGGCAATTATACAGAGTGATTCTCTATAGGCTCTCAGCTGCTAGAGGGGGAGACACACAGAGGGCATTGCTCTGTAATTGCCGTGCTCCCTGTCCTGTTGTGTAAAGTTTGCAGTCCGGGTCTTCTGCTTGTCATAATGACAGAAGACAGAGCCAGCTCCAGCAACAGTGCTTCCACCTCTAAGCCAGCCCCTGTGTGTGTGTGTGTGTGTGTGTGTGTGTGTGTGTGTGTGTGTGTGTGTGTGTGTGTGTGTGTGTGTGTGTGTGTGTGCAAAATAACATCTCCAACCTGTGCATACAGTAGTAAGATGCGGGGATGCATGATGTCATTGTCCCGACTCCCGACCATCAAAGGGAGGGGGGATATTTGCATCTCGTCTCAGTGTTAGCCATTAATGCTTTGTCCATGCTGCAGCCCCTCCCTCTTCCCCGACCGCCACATTTTGACTTCAGTTCAAGGCAGAATCAGTGCCAGCTCCCATGTGAGTTTTTTTTCTTTATGTTTACATCAGGGAGGGGAAGAAGGATGTTCTGCAGTAGCAGGGACAGCCATAGAAACATAATTTTAGTCCAGGTAATGGAGGAAGAGGGGAACATGACCAGCATTCTCTTATCTATTCATGTTGTCATGTATTTACTCTGGCACTATTACCTAACCTGGCACTACCACCTAACCAGGCACTATACCACTCTAACCTGACACTACCAGCTAGCCTGCCACTACCACCTAACCTGCCACTATACCACCCTAGCCTGGCACTACCACCTAGCCTGGCACTACCACCTAGCCTGGCACTATACCACCCTAACCTGGCACTCCCACGTAGCCTGGCACCAGCACGTAACCTGGCATTATACCACCCTAACCTAGCACTACCACCTAACCTGGCACTATCGCCTAACCTGCCGCTACCACCTAACCTGGCACTACCACCTAGCCTGTCACTACCACCTAACCTGTCACTACCACCTAGCCTGCCACTACCACCTAACCTGCCACTACCTCCTGGCCTGCCACTACCTCCTAACCTGGCACTACTGTATATTACCTAACTTGGCACTATAACCTAACCTGGCACTACTCTATATAACTCTAACCTGGCTCTATATATCCCTAACCTGGCACTATATCACTTAACCTGGCACTATATCACTTAACCTGGCACTATATCACTTAACCTGGTACTATATCACCTAACCTGGCACTATATCATCTTCCAGTATACTACCCTAACATCATTTGACGTCAGCGTGCGGTGCGCTGCCTGTCCACCTGGGGGGGGGGGGTTTGCCAGATATAGGATCCTGCCAATATTGAAAACCATTTATAATTTTCCTTCTACTTCACAGTTATGTGCCACTTTGTGTTGGTCTATCACATAAAATCCAAATAAAATACATTGGGGGTCATTTACTAAGGTGAATGTGCTGCGCCGGTTCATACCTTAAGTGGTACGCCGGATAAATCCTTAAGTGAGCATGTGAACCGGCGCAGCAATACTTGCCCACGAGAATGTTTCCAGCGCTATCCCATCGTGCTGGTTCTCGGCGAGGTACATCTCTCACTCGCTGCAATAGGGAAAAACACATCTTCCTATTAAAGCAGCATGAGAAAAACCGGTATGGGTTCCCTCCGGGGGCATGCCAGGCCCTTTAGTCTGGTATGGATTTTAAGGGGAACCCCCTACGCCGAAAAAAAATGGCGTGGGGGGGGTCCCCCCAAAATCCATACCAGACCCTTATCCGAGCACGCAGCCTGGCCGGTCAGAAAAGGGGGTGGGGACGAGCGAGCGCCCCCTCCTGAACCGTACCAGGCCGCATGCCCTCAACATGGGGGATGGGTGCTTTGGGGAAGGGGTGCGAGCTGTGGCCTTGACCTTGCCCCCATGTTCATGAGGACAGGGGCCTCTTCCCGACAACCCTGGCCAATGGTTGTCGGGGTCTGTGGGCGGGGAGCTTATCAGAATCCGGGAGCACCCTTTAATAAGGGGGCCCCCAGATCCCGGCCCCCCACCCTATGTGATTGAGTATGGGGTACATGGTACCCCTACCCATTCACCTGGGGGGAAAAAAAGTGTCAAGAAAAAAACACACTAGACAGGTTTTTAAAGTAATTTATTAGGCAGCTCCAGGAGTCTTCTTCCGACTTCGGGGGTCTCTTCCGCTCTCTCCGGATCTTCTCTCGGTCTCCGATTCTTCTCCACGCTCTCCGGCCTCTTCTCCCGGTGTCCGGTTCTTCTCCGCGCTCTCTGGACTCTCCTACTGGGCTCCTCCGCTTTCTTCTGCTCTTTTGCTGGCGTTGGCCCGGTCTTCTCCCACTGTCCGGTTCTTCTGTTGCTCTCCGGTATCTTCTGCCGGGCTCCCCCGCTATCTTCTTCCAGCTCTTTTGCTAGCGGTGGCCCAGTCTTCTTCGTTGTCGTCGTCGTCTCCCCTCTTCTCTTCTTCCGATGTTGACACAACGCTCTCTCCCGCTTTAATGACATCTGCGAGGTGTGCGGCGACTTATATAGGCATGGGGCGTGGTCACCACGTGATGTCACCGGGTGACCCCGCCCCTTATGACGGCACAGTCCCAGGGCATGCTTTTAGCAGCATTTTTCGGCTGCTAGCGGGGCGGTTTTAACCCCTCTGCTAGCGGCCGAAAAGGGGTCAAATCCGCCCGCAAAACGCCGCTGGAGCGGCATTTTGCCAGCGGTATGACAGCGCTGCCCCATTGATTTCAATGGGGAGGAGCAGTGAGTTCACCGCTCCAAAGAAGCTGCTGGCAGGACTTTTTGTGACGCCCTGCCAGCGCACCGCTCCAGTGTGAAAACCCTCACTGGAATGAATGGAGCCGCTTCTTTAGGGCGTTTTTCAGGCGCTATTTTTAGCGCTGAACCCCCTAAAAACGCCCCAGTGTGAAAGGGGCCTAAAAAAAGTCCTGCTAGCAGCACCTTTTGGAGCAGTGAAGGAGCGGTGTATAAACCGATTCTGCCCATTGAAATCAATGGAACAGCGTGGCTATACCATTGGCAAAACGCCGCTGTGGTGGCATTTTGCGGGCGGATTTAACCCCTTTTTGGCCGCTAGCGGGGGTTAAAACCGCTAGCGGCCGAATACCGCCGGTAAAGCAGCGCTAAAAATAGCGCCGTTTTACCGCTGCCGCCCACACCTAAGGCCCCTTTCACATGGACGGACCTTTCAGGTCCGCCTCGGACCTGTGGACCTGAACGGACACTCCATAGACCTCTATGGAGGGTCGGATGTCAGTGGGGACATGTCCGCTGACATCCGACCCACTCCAATCCGGAAAAGTGTAACGGAGGAAAAACCTATTTTTCCATCCGTCTGCGGGTCGGTTTGTGTGACGACGGACTCTACGGTCCATCATCATCCGATCCCCCATAGAGGAGAGCGGCACTCTGACAGGTCCGTCCCTGCACAGTGTGCAGAAACAGACCTGTCATCTGCCTGCTCAGCGGGGATGGACGGAGCCATCCCCCGCTGAGCAGAGCGGGCTCCGTACACGTCCGTGTGAAAGAACCCTAAGGCCAACGCCCTTTGTACAAACTTTCCCATGGATTTTTGTACAAAGTCCTATCGTGTGTATGAGGCTTAAACATCAGAAATTCAAGCTTTCATATCTTTAAAGGTCACCATACACTGGCCAATCAGTTAGATCTTTCATAAATTAGATTCAGTGCAAGAGCCTGTTTGATTTTCTACAATTAGAAGTAATTCTTACAGTGCATCTTCCTATTACCGCTTTAGCCTAATGCTCTGTTTCCACTATTTCAACCCCAAAGTTGCGTGATTTACAATGTGCTTATTCGGCTTGTTTTCCACTATTGCGACTTGTCATGCCACTAGGGACTGAAAAGTTGCATCACAAGTTCTACCCCATGATTTACAATGAGTACCGTTCATATGTGTGTGACTTGCTTACGCCCATGCGCACACGCCGTATACACAGCGGGCACACATCTTTATTACAGAAATCCATATTTGGCGTGGAAATTAACCACTTGCTTACTGGGCACTTAAACCCTCCTGCTGTCCAGACCAATTTTCAGCGCTGATGCATTTTGAATGACAATTGCGCGGTCATACTTAGTCAAATGTTTTTTTTTTTTTTTTTTTTAAAGTTCCCACAAATAGAGCATTCTTTTGGTGTTATTTGATCACCTCTGTTTTTTTTTCTTTTGTTCAAAAAATTGAAAAGACAGATTATTATAAATTTGGATATTTTGATATTAAATTTTTGCAAACAGGTAATTTTTCTCCTTCATTGATGTACGCTGATGAGGCGGCACTGATTGGTTGCACTGCTTGGGACCACTGGTGGGCATTGATAGGTGGCACTGGTGGGCACAGATGAGGCAGAATTGCCTCTTCGGGACCAATGTTCCTTGCACCTAAGCCGGTGATCAGCTTTTATTTCCTGACGCATCATGGCAGCACACATAGGGTTGTGACTCCACCCCCATAACCTGACAGGTTTGGTTAGCTATAAATTTGAAGGAGAGGCACTCCACTTCATTCTCTTTTTTTTTTTTTTCTCATCTGACAAGATTGGAAAGACAAAACTTTGCACCCTTACCATATTCGCCCCACCAGGTTAGCCTCTCCTGGCTCGAAGTCTCTCCTGTTCAGCTTCTAAAGGAGTCTCCATGGAGAGAGCCCCACTCTGGTGGTCTCAGGGGCAAGGATTTCTGGCACATACAAGCTTTAAAGAAGCTTAAAAAATCGCAGTGGCTTCCTACCTGTCTCCACTCCTGTAAGTGTGTCGTTTCCTTTCATTTTTGTGTGTTTTAAAGTTCTGCTGGGCTCTATAGTTCCACAGGCAAGGGGAATCTCCAAGATGGCTGCAGTGTCCTCATCAGCTCTCTGCACAGGCGCCGGGGGAAGTGAGGTCATACTACTGGAACTTTTGCCCTTCTCCAAGATGGCGCCCGGGACTACATAACACTACTGCACATTTCCGGCGCGACGAAGGAAGGGAATTTAAAAAGCCTTGTAATCTGTAAGTTTATGCTGATGGTTACATATTACAAAAGGATTTTCCTTGGCATTTTTGATAGTCTCAGGTAAGTCCACATCTCTTTTACTTGTGCTAATAAGTGATCTTTTTATGTCTGTGATGTGCAATCCTATACTGTATGCTTTCTAGATACTGTCTTCTGGTGCACTGTTTTCATGGAAGCCACTGCCCAAGCAGACCATCCTCATCATATGAGGTAAGAGGTGCCAGCATTCATGGTAGGTATGAAGGAGAGAAAAAAAGAGTGCATATTCGCTAATCATGCGATTTCTGGTAGCCCTTCCAGGGCTAAATCTACCAATTCCAAGCATCACAGATGCTCCAGTCATACTTCGAGTCATGGGAGATCTAGGAAAAGTCGCTCAAGATCTTCATCTCGCCATCGTCACTCTGGTCACAACCACTCTCATTATAGTCGCTCACACTGGAGTCCCTCATATAGAAGGTCACCTTCTCCCCATCACGAAAGGAGCTATCACACCCGCCCTGCAGCAAACGCTTGCTGGGTGTGCAGCTTTGCCAGACAAATTGACCTGCCAGGCATGCTTCAATGAAGCAACCAGAGAAAGGGAATCTGTTGTATGAGAGGTGACTGACTTCATCAGAGAGTCTGTACGGGAGACTATCCTGGAGACATCACTTCCTGAACAAGACCAGGCCAGCCCGAGCACATCTTCTGTGGCTCAGAATCTGCCCATAGATTCGGATTCTGATTTCGACAATGTTGAGGCGGAGACCACTACTGGATTTGACTTTACTCTAGTGGAGCCCTTCATAAAGTCAGCGAAGGAAGCCATAGGATGGGAGGAGGCGAAAGAGACCCCTCGCAAGGTTCGGAAGTACTTCCCTAATCTATAGAGGGAACCAGAGTCCTTTCCCTTTATCGGGGAACTGGAAGATCTCATCAAGGATGAGTGGGAGAGAATGGACAAGAGAGCTAATCTGAATAATAGATTTACTAAACTGTATCCTTTGAAAGAACAAAAGGTGAATTTGCTATCCCAACCACCGGTGGTCGATGTTTCCTTGATGCGACTTGCAAGACACGTTACTTTACCCATAGAGGATGCAGTAACTTTCCGGGACATGTTGGATCGATAAATCGATCAAGACATGAAAAAAGCATATTGCACAGCAGATGGTGCATGTAAACCTGCGATGGCATCAGCTACAGTAGGAAAAGCGATTTCTGTTTGGTCTGCCAATATAGAGTGATCATGTTCTTAAGAGAGAAAGGCCTGCGGCCCCATCATTATTTAGAGGATATCCTGCTCTTAGCGGACAGTCAGGAAACACTGATACTTCATTGAGATATACTGATCAACACGCTTGAACGTTTCGGGTGGTTGATCAATTGGAAGAAGAGCAGTCTTCAGCCCACTCAAAATATGACTTTCTTAGGGGTGGAACTCGACACGTTATTAAACAGTCAGCATACCTCATGAAAAGATAGGGCCCTTATTACAGAAGATAAGGAGGCTAATGGCGGCAAGATATCTTCCAGCAAGAATCTGTCTGAGCATTCTAGGGTCAATGTCGGCCACTCTACCGATGATCCAATGGGCACAATGGCATATGAGGACATTGCAATACTCATTACTTATCCAGTGGAGGGGAACATCAATGCTCCAGTTGATCACCATTCATCGAACCATGAAGCAGTCAATTTGGTGGTGGATGCATACAGACAATCTAAGGAGACACAGACCGATATTCCACCCAGAACCCCAGGTGATCACCTCGGATGCCAGCCAGTCAGGTTGGGGAGTCCATTATCGGAACCAGGCGGCTCAAGGACAATGGCAATTCCAAACAAGGAATCTGGTATCGAATGTCCTAGAGTTCAGAGCAGCTTTCCAGGCTCTCCTAGCCTTTCGCCCATCCTTGAAGGGGAAGAGTGTTCTAGTCCGGACGGGCAACAAGGTGGCAGTAACGTATATACAAAGACAAGGAGGTACCAGAAGCAGTACATTGTTGGAGGAAGTCCGTCCCATCCTAGAATGGGCTCAGATATTTCTATTAGACCTGCAAGCAGTATAAGTCCCAGCAGCTCAGAACCTGCTAGCCGACTGTTTGAGCAGGGAGTTCTTATCAAATGAATGGTCCCTGAACCTACAAGTCTTCAATCTCCTGACCCAAACTTGGGGAATTCCGGAAATCGATCTGGCAGCAACACCCTCAAACACAAAGTGTCAGAGGTTCCTTTCGAGAGCTGCATACCCATCTGCGGAGGGAGTGGACTGCCTTCTCCATCAGTGGAACTTCCAATTGGGGTACATATTTCCAACGCCTTTGATTTGAGAGGTTCCTATCGAAACTCGGGAGATCTTCAGCATCAGTGATAGTGATCATTCCTTTTTGGCCCAGGAGGCCTTGGTTTACGACTCTTCTACAGCTCAGTCTGGGGGACCCACTACCTCTTCCATTATCACAAGATCTTCTTCACCAAGGTCAGTTCCTCCATCCAGCCCCAGAGAAGCTTCATCTGATGGCCTGGATGTTGAGAGGATTATGTTCCTAGAGCAAGGTTGCTCACAGGAGGTCATTTCAACATTACTCCAGGCTAGGAAATACATGACTAATGTCACTTATGACAGAATATGGGACAAGTTCATGTCAATGGCCAAGCAGAATGGTTGGGACCCTTTATGTCCGGAAGTGCCGCAAGTTTTGGAATTCCTTCAAGCAGGTTTATCCAGAGGGTTCAATTCAAGTACACTCAAAGTACAGGTTTCAGCTCTTTCAGCTAAGACGGATGTCAAGTGGGCCAATCACCCTCTCCTTATACAATTTATAAGAGTGTGTGTCAAGATCAGGCCTCCAAGAAGACCGACTTTCCCAGCATGGGTTTTATTGATAGTCCTGAAAACCCTATCGGAGTCTCCTTTCCATCCAGCTGATTCAATCACACTATAGAACTTAACTTTAAAACGAACATTTCTTATAGCCTTCACTTCTGCTAAAAGAGTTTCGGAAAAACAGGCATTAATGATTTCAGAGCCATACATGGTCTTTTACCCAGACAGGGTGGTACTGAAACCCTCAGAAAAATTCACTCCAAAGGTGTCATCATCCTTCCATTACAATCAAGAAATCAATCTTCCATCATTTTACAGATAATCAAGGTCAACCACACGCTTTGGATGTTAAGACTATATTATTAGAAATTATCTATCAGCTACAGTCTCTTTCAGGAAGACCCAAAGTCTATTAGTGATTCCCCATGGGGGGAGAAGAGGCCAGATGGCATCATCCTGCACCATTGCATCTTGGTTGGTAAAGACAATCAAGAAAGCTTGTGACATTCAGAATCTGCTGGTACCCGGAGGCATCAGGGCTCATTCAACAAGGGCAGTGGCAGCTTCCTGGGCAACGTATTGCAGAGTGTCTCCCGAGACAATTTGCAGGGCAGCTACCTGGTCCTCCAGGCATTCTTTTATGTCCCACTATAGAGTGGATTTGGCTCAGTTAACGGTGGATTTGGCTCAGTTAACGGTAGATTTTGGAAGAGCCGCTGTTAGAGCCAATTCTTCAGCTATATAATAAACACTACTACTTTAACTTGCACCCACCCGACTGGCGAGTTCTTTTCCAGTGTGTGCTGCCATGATGCGTCAGGAAAACGGAAAATAGTATACTCGCCTTTCCGTAATTTTTCTTTCCTGATGCATCCCCATGGCAGCACACAGCATCCCACCCCTTCTTTAGGATGATAGTTACAGAGAATGAAGTGGGGTGCCTCTCCTTCAAATTTATAGCTAACCAATCCTGTCAGGTTGTGGGGGCGGAGTCACAACCCAGTGTGTGCTGCCATGGGGATGCGTCAGAAAAAGGAAAATTACGGAAAGTTCAATTACAGAAATGTGAGTATACAATTTTCCAATTTTTATCCTCATGCTGTCAGCGTGAGGAGAAAAAAGAAACAATTACCGAGCTTTCGTTTACATCATGTGATCAGCTGTCATTGGCTGACAGCTAATCGCGTAGTAAGGGACCGGGATCAGCCCTTACTTCGATCTGTGATCACCCGAGTCTCAGTGCGCCCTGCAGGGAGCACACGGGGAGCCCGTCATATGACAGCCTCCCAGAAATTCAGGTCCACGCTGTGGCCGTCGTTTGGCTATAGCACAGACACTATGTGGTTAATAGAAAAACAGATTCAGATTTCTAGGACTGGCCAAAAATAATGTTTAGAGTCAAAGGCAACTGATGACTTTCTATTAAAGGTCTAAATGGGCCATTAACATGCATCACAATTGAACTTAGGAATGTGTCTTTGCAAAGTTAAACTAATTAAAATCTTAAAAAAAAATAAAATAAATAAAAATCTTAACTTCCCTCAAATGTCCACAATTAGAATGGGATTGTCTTCAGCTTGATTTTAGTTCAGTGCTCTAAATCAGTGATTCTCAAACCTGTCCTCAAGTACCCTCCAACAGGCCATGTTTGCAGGTTTTCCTTCATCTTGCACAGGTGCTTTAAATCAAAGTCAATGGGCAGCTATTTTAGATAAGATAAATTTCCTAAACATGTCCTGTCGGGGCTGGGGCTGGGGCTGGGGGACTTGAGGACTGAGGCTGAAAACCACTGCTCAAAAAGAAAATTGAATACTTACCACTCTGAAATGTTACTTTCCTGGTCACTATCCATGGCAGCATTTGCACAATCCATGCATGTGCTACCATGAAGGCACCAGGAAAGTAACTTAAAACTAAAAACTAAAAATAAAAAAAAAGGGATTTGTCTAAGACATGCCAATCAGCCTAGTTAAGCTGCAGCTGGGAAATCCATGGCATGAAAAGAACACACATAAAACATAAAACAAACAATTTTATTGGTCAAAAAAAAAAAAACACAGGACTTGGAAAAGAAGCAAGGAAAGCAAAATACATACATGTTAATTTGAGACACTAACAGAATATGTTTGAGGCTTGACCCTTTTGCAGTGTAAATTAAAAGGAGTGCACCCACAAATGGACATCTATTAGGGATTAAAACATTAGGCACAACATCTTGAGAAAGAATTTTAAAAATAATGCAGCACAGACAGTTAAATCAAAATGAACAACGTGAAAACAACAAAAATTCCCAACATAAAAAAGATTTCATGGTAAAATAACCACCACCCAAAAAAAATACAACAAACCAAAGTAACAAATAAATTGCATAAAAACACATCTGTTTTGCAACAACATAACAAACAAAATACAAATAGAAAATACATGTGTTAGAAACCCAATAAGGACACCCAAATGTACTCTCTTGCCGACACACACTCTTGGCTCTTTTCAGGGCAAAGTAAAGACTGCTATCTGCAAGCTTTATATAACATAGGTTTGTGTGCTAATGAGGCAATTGCAAACACATGGACAGTCCATGAAACACACAAAATGCAAGTTCACCCAATGTAGAGAGAACTTCAAAGTGGGTACACCTGTTAAGGATGTCCTTAAATTACTAATCCAAAAAACACACTCTGAGCATGCCCAGAAACATCCAAGTGCTGTTCACACACAAAAAGCACCACCAAAAAAAACCCAAAGTCCCTGAGCATGCCCAGAACAACCCAAATACAGCTAGCACAAAATAAGCCACCCCCGGTCCAAAATTAAGCACATCATCCAGCATGCATCAAAATTACAGATGGGACAAAACACCCCCCAGTCCAGGGGGGCAACTAAAGAGCCTAACATGTGCAAAAGTTATACAACAAATACCATTGCAGTCTAAGGGAACTGACTTGGTAATTTTACTAGTCCCCACTTGGCTGGCTTATCTTCTAGTTATTGGCCTTAAAATGGGTATGGGGGCCCAGGTCCCACCCTAAGGGACATATATCAATGCCACCAATTGGACAACCCCAAAAATGAAACAAGGAGAAATGCCTTTAAATATGCCAAATTGCTTAGGGGCCAGTTCACACCAATGCAGTCCAGTGCATATTTTATGCATCAAAAATGCATGGAAATTTGGTTATATGGTTTTCAATGGCATAGTTCACACCAGTGCGTGCAATTCCAGTGCGTTCCAGTTCCAGAAAAAAAGTAGAACATGCTGCAATTTTTCTGGACTGTACTGGAAAGCTGTAAAATGCATAAAAAAACGTACTGGAATGCACTTGTCCTTATTTAAGGTTAAGAAAAAAGAGGGGGAAAAAAAAGCACTGGACTGCATCAAAAACGCGCAGGCAGAAAAGCACCTGGAACGCGTCCGGACTGCGTTTCTTTGGTGTGAACTTGCCCTAAGGGCCAGATCACACCATAGAAACGTAGTCTGGATGCGTTCCAGGTGCTTTTCTGCATGCACATTTTTGATGCGTTCCAGTGCGTTTTTGGTGCATTTTTGATCCAGTAAAGTGCTTTTTTCCCCTCCCTTTTTTCTTAACCTTAAATAAGGACAAGTGTGTTGTAGTGCGTTTTTGGTGCGTTCCAGTGCATTTTTGATGCATTTTACAGCATTCCAGTACAGTCCAGTGCATAAAAAATGCAGCATGTTCTACTTTTTTTATGGAACTGGAAACGCACTGGAACTGCAAGCACTGGTGTGAACTATGTCATTGAAAACTATATAACCTACTTTCCATGCATTTTTGATGCAGAAAAAAAACGCACTGGACTGCATGTGGTGTGAACTGGCCCTTAAGGAATAAAAGTTATTTAAAACTACTTGCAAAGATAATGAAATGTCGGTCCGGCAATACACATAAAGGTTCATTGATAAAAACAGCATTAAGAAAAAAAACAAAATTAAGAAAAAAAAATGCGTGGGGTTCCCCCGAAATTCCATACCAGGCCCTTCAGGTCTGGTATGGTTATTAAGGGGAACGCCGCGCCAGAATAAAAAAAATGGCGTGGGGGTTCCCCTCAAAATCAATACCAGGCCCTTCAGGTCTGGTATGGATTTTAAGAGGAACCCCGTGCCAAAATTTAAAAAAAATGGCGTGGGGGTCCCCCTCAAAATCCATATCAGGCCCTTCAGGTCTGGCATGGATTTTAAGGGAAACCCCGTGCCAAAATTTAAACAAAAAATGGCGTGGGGTCCCCCTAAAAATCCACACCAGACCCTTATCCAAGCACGCAACCTGGCAGGTCACAGGAAAAGAGGGGGGATGAGAGAGTGGCCCCCCTCCTGAACCGTACCAGGCCACATGCCCTCAACATTGGGAGGGTGCTTTGGGGTCCCCCCAAAGCACCTTGTACCCATGTTGATGCCAAAAACTCTCTTGTCATTTTTGACACTTTTTTTGTGAAATGGTAGGGGTACTTTTGTACCCCCTTACCATTTCACACGGGGGGGGCGGGATCTGGGGGTTCCCTTGTTAAAGGGGGCTTCCAGATTCCGATAAGCCCCCCATCTGCAGACCCCCACAACCACCGGGCAAGGGTTGTGGTGATGAGGCCCTTGTCCTCATCAACATGAGAACAAGGTGCTTTGGGGGCTACCCCAAAGCACCCTCCCAATGTTGAGGGCATGTGGCCTGTTACGGTTCAGTGGGGGTGCTCTCTCATCCCCCCCTCTTTTCCTGCGGCCTGACAGGTTGCGTGCTCGGATAAGGGTCTGGTATGGATTTTTAGGGGGACCCCACGCCATTTTTTTTTTAATTTTGGCATGGGGTTCCCCTTAAAATCCATACCAGACCTGAAGGGCCTGGTATGGATTTTTAGGGGCACCCCCACGCCATTTTTTAAAAAAATTTTGGCGTGGGGTTCCCCTTAAAATCCATACCAGACCTGAAGGGCTTGGTATTGAATTTCAGGGGAACCCCACGCTTTTTTTTTTTTTTTTTTTTTCTTAATTTAGTTTTTTTTCTTAATGCTGTTTTTATCAATGAACTTTTATGTGTATTGCCGGACCGACATTTCATTATAGCCGCAAAGTGAACCAGCATTATAAAAAAAAAAATATTTAGATGTGCGCCCGTTCAACCTATGCAAATGCATTTACGTTGCTTGACATTTACTAAGATTTTGCCGGCGCACTGAACCAATGCATTTGAACAAGCGAAAATGCCTTTTGAGCATGCGCAGTTCATAAATTCACCTCCCGCAGCTCTAAATGCGTTTGCCGGCGCAGCAGGCTTGTTTAGAAAAAGTTACTTTCTCATTCTATTTTGGGCATATTTGTGACTTGGGCAGTTAGTACTATACTTCCTCGCATCACCCTCATAATACTGGCACTTCCAGCTTGTTAAAATTTAAAGTTAAAGATGCCGGGAAGAGAATAGTAAATGGGGGATCGCGCTGTGTTACCGGCGCAAATGTTTTGTAAATGTCATTTGCGCATCGGCGTGCACCGCAACTCATGGCGCAAACGCTTAGTAAATCAGCCCAATTGTGTTTTTGGTTGTAACATGACAAAATGTGGGGAATTCCAAGGGGCGTGAATACTTTTTTAAGGCACTGTGTGTGTGTGTGTATATATTACAGTGGGGATGGAAAGTATTCAGACCCCCTTAAATTTTTCATTCTTTGTTATATTGCAGCCATTTGCTAAAATCATTTAAGTTCATTTTTTTCCCTTATTAATGTACACACAGCACTCCATATTGACAGAAAAACACAGAATTGTTGACATTTTTGCAGATTTATTAAAAAAGAAAAACTGAAATATCACATGGTCCTACGTATTCAGACCCTTTGCTGTGACACTCATATTTAAATCAGGGTCCGTCCATTTCTTCTGATCATCCTTGAGATAGTTCTACACCTTCAATTGAGTCCAGCTGTGTTTGATTATACTGATTGGACTTGATTAGGAAAGCCACACACCTGTCTCTATAAGACCTTACAGCTCACAGTGCATGTCAGAGCAAATGAGAATCATGAGGTCAAAGGAACTGCCCGAAGAGCTCAGAGTCAGAATTGTGGCAAGGCACAGATCTGGCCAAGGTTACAAAAAATTCCTGCTGCACTTAAGGTTCCTAAGAGCACAGTGGCCGCTGCACAGTGTGCACCTAAAGCTACCTGAAGAAAATTGGTGGTGTTCTTCTGATCCTATTAGTACCACAGACAGGCAGCTGCAGTATTTACAGTTAGTGTACTGCATCCTCTGCACAGTGTGCACCTAAAGCTACCTGAAGAAAATTGCTGTTGTTCTGATCCTATTAATAGCAGAGGCAGGCAGCTACAGTATTTATAGTTAGTGTACTGTGTCCTCTGCACAGTGTGCCCCTAACGCTACCTGAAGACAATTGCTGGTGTTCTCATACTAATAATACTACAGGCAGGCAGTTGATTCTGCTAGCTGCAGTATCAGTATATATATACATCCCAGCTTTGTGCAGCTACATCTCACTGCAGGATATTAGTATGTCTGGAAGGCCAACAAGGAAAGGCAGACAGTCACAAGCCAATAAAAGAGGGCAAGTAGGCTCTGTGTCTAGAGGCAACAGTGCTGGTTGTGCATCCTTATCAGCACGTGGCCATGGGACACGCTTGTCCTTTTTTTCGGCAGCTGGCCGTGTTGAGCCGCAAAAGACTTGATAGAGTGGATTACCAAGCCGTCCTCATCCTCCTCATTCTCTCTCACCCAGGCTCAGGGTACTTTTGTCTGGCAAAGCAGCTGCCAACGTGACCTATTCCCTCAATGGCATCAGTCACTCCTTCCCTAGCCCCACCATGTCCTCCTGAGGAGTCCCCTGAACTGTTTGACCACAGTGTTGCGTACATGCTCCAGGAGGATGCCCAGCATTTTGAATGCTCCGATGATGGTACCCAGCTAGAGGAAGGCAGTAACGTTAGCCCAGAGAGAGAGGTTGCCCAAGAAGGACAGCAATCTGGCATGTTCCCTCAGCTGCAGCATACTGCCAGCTTTGCTCCAGTGATGAGGAGGGAGGGGATGATGAGGTCACTGACTCCATGTGTGTGCCTGATAGGAGAGAGGAAGAGGAGGAGGAGGCACATCTCCAACGAAGCAGGATGCCCTCCAGGGGCCAGCTTAAGGGCAGCACACCGACTACATCACACCGCAGAGCTCCGCATGTGCAGGGCGCTGCTGTCTCTGTGCGTTATTCCAAAAGTTCTTTGGTGTGGGCCTTTTTGAGACGAGTGCATCAGATCCCACCGCTGCTATTTGCAACTAGGGATGAGCCGAACACCCCCCCCCCCCCTGTTCGGTTCGCACCAGAACATGCGAACAGGCAAAAAATTTGTTCGAACACCGTTAAAGTCTATGGGACACGAACATGAAAAATCAAAAGTGCTAATTTTAAAGGCTTATATGCATGGTATTGTCTTAAAAAGTGTTTGTGTGTCCTGCCACAGGGGACACGTATCAATGCAAAAAAAGTTTTAAAAACTAACTTTTTTGCGGGAGCAGTGATTTTAATAATGCTTAAAGTGAAACAATAAAAGTGTAATATTCCTTTAAATGGGGGTGTCTATAGTATGCCTGTAAAGGGGCGCATGTTTCACTTGTTTAGAACAGTCTGCCAGCAAAATGACATTTCTAAAGGGAAAAAAAGTCATTTAAAATTTCTAGATCTAGTGCCGGCTATAATGAATTGCTGGTCCGGCAATACACATAAAAGTTCATTGATAAAAACGGCATGGAATTTCCCCACAGGGGAACCCCGAACCAAAATTTAAATAAAAAATGCGTGGGGGTCACCCTAAATTCCATACCAGGCCCTTCAGGTCTGGTATGGATATTGAGGGGAACCCCGCGCCACCATTTTTAAAAAAATGGTATGGGGTCCCCCCAAAAATCTATACCAGACCCTTATCCGAGCACGCAACCTGGCAGGCTGCAGGAAAATAGGGGGGGGACGAGAGAGTGGCCCCCCTCCTGAACTGTACCAGGCCACATGCCCTCAACATTGGGAGGGTGCTTTGGGGTAGTGGCCCCCCAAAGCACCTTGTCCCCATGTTGATGGGGAGAAGGGCCTCATCCCCACAACCCTTGCCTGGTGGTTGTGGGGGTCTGCGGGCGGGGGGGCTTATTGGAATCTGGAAGCCCCCTTTTAACAAGGGGACCCCCAGATCCCGGCCCCCCTGTGTGCAATGGTAACGGGGTACAAATGTACACCTACCATTTCACAAAAAATGTGTGAAAATGGTAAAAAAAAGACACTACACATCTGCGCGGGCGTGGGGTTCCGCTTAAAATCCATACCAGACCTGAAGGGTCTAATATGGATTTTGAGGGGGACCCCCACGCCATTTTTTTTATAAATTTTGGCTTGGAGTTCCCCTTAATATCCATACCAGACCTAAAGGGCCTGGTATAAAATTTAGGGGGACCCCCCATGCATTTTTTATTTTAAATTTTGGTTCGGGGTTCCCCTGTAGGGAAATTCCATGCCGTTTTTATCAATGAACTTTTATGTGTATTGCCGGACTGACAATTCATTATATCCGGCACTAGCTCTAGCACTTTTAAATGACTTTTTTTCCGTTTAGAAATGTCATTTTGCTGTCAGACTGTTCTAAACACGGGAAACATGTGCCCCTTTACAGGCATACTATAGACACCCCCCAGGTACGAAACTTAAAGGAATATTACACTTTTATTGTTTCACTTTAAGCATTATTAAAATCAATACTCCCGAAAAAATGGCCGTTTTTAAAACTTCTTTTTGCATTATTACATGTCCCCTGGGGCAGGACCCAGGTCCCCAAACACTTTTTTTGACAATACCATGCATATAAGCCTTTAAAATCAGCACTTTTGATTTCTCCCAGAGACTTTTAAAGGGTCTTCCGCGGCTTTCGAATTTGCCGCGAACACCCCCAATTGTTCGCTGTTCGCCGAATGGGGGAACAGCCAATGTTCGAGTTGAACTCATCTTCAACCCAAACATAAAGCCCATCCCTGTTTGCAACATATGTCTCAAGTGTATCTCGCGTGGCCAAAACATCACCCGCTTGGGCACCACATGCTTGACCAGACATATGTCGACCTTCCATGCAGTTTGTTGGCAAGCGTACCTAAAAGACCCACACCAAAGAATAAAGCAGACCTCTCCTTGCTCCTCAGCTGGGATCGCCAACCCCACTATACCTTCAGTCCTCTCTGAAACCTGCACTGAGAGGAATGAAGGTGTAGAATTAGGTGTGTCACAGCCAAGTACTTGTGGGCAATCTGCTATTGGTACACCAACGTCAGATTGTACCAGGCAAATTTCCCTGCCCCAGCTGCTGCACAGCTGAAAGAAGTTCGCTCCCAGCCATCCACATGCCCAGCGGTTGAATGCTAGCTTGGCTAAATTACTAGCACTTCAACTGCTGCCTTTTCAGTTGGTAGACTCTGCCCCCTTCTGTGATTTTGTGGAATGTGCGGTTCTTCAGTGGCAGGTTCCCAAACGTCACTTTTTCTCATGGAAGGCGATTCCGGCTCTACCGGCATGTGGAAGGCAATGTCTTGGCCTCGCTGGACAGGGCGGTCAGCAGTAAGGTGTATATTACCGCTGACTCATGGTCCAGCAGGCATGGACAGGGAGGTTACCTATCTTTCACCGCTCACTGGGTGACTCTTCTGGCAGCTGGGAAGGATGCAAGACAGGGTGCAGTAGTGTTGGAGGTTGTTCCGCCACAATGCCTCCAAAATTCTACCAGTGGTGATTCTGCCACACCTCTCCTCCACCCCCTCCTCTTCTTCTTCCTCCATGGTCTCTTCCTGTGCTGATTTGTCCTCGGAACCAGCGGTACTCCATAGGTGTTCAAGGGGCTATGCAAGCATGAAGGCAAAAAGATGCCATGTGGTGCTTGAGCTGCGGTGCTTGAGCTGGTGTGCTTGGGGGACAGGAGCCACACTGGGGCAGAGATTCTGTCAGCTCTGCAGGGGCAGGTTCAGAGGTGGTTGATGCCACGCCAGCTTAAGCCAGGTATGGTGGTTTGCGACAATGGCACTAACCTCCTCTCCACCCTCTGACAGGGACAACTGACCCATGTGCCCTGTTTGGCTCACGTCCTTAACTTGGTGGTGCAGCGGTTCTTGGGCAGGTACCCGGGCTTACAGGATGTCCTGAGGCAGGCCAGGAAAGTCTGTGTGCATTTTTGCAGGTCATATAATGCCAGTGCTCGGCTGGCTGACCTCCAAAAAGAATTTAACCTCCCCGAGAACCGCCTAATCTGTGACAGGTGGAACTCAATGTTGGCCATGCTGCAGCGGCTGCACACATCAATGAGTACCTATGCGACTATGGCACCAGGACAGGGTCAGGGGACCTTGTTTTTTTTCCCCACGCCAGTGGGCTATGATTAAGGATGCATGCACTGTCCTGTCACCATTTGAGTAGGCCACGAGGATGGTGAGCAGTGACAATGCATGCATCATTGACACTGTCCCTCTTGTCCACCTGTTGGAGCACACGCTGCGTGGAATAATGGACAGGGCACTTGAGGCAGAACAGAGGGAGGAAGAGGAGGACTTCCTTACCTCTCAAGGCCCCCTTTATCCAGACAGTGTTCCTGCGTGCCCGCCGATCATACAGGAAGAGGAGGAGGATTGTGTCAGCATGGAGGTGGAGCCTGGCACTCAGCATCAGCAGCAGTCTTCAAGGGATCATTTACAGTCCAAAGAAACCCATGGACTTGTACGTGGCTGGAAGGAGGTGGCTGCGGATTATGTCGTCCTTAGTGACCCAGAGGACTCTGGACTGAATGCCTCAGCAAACCTACGCTGCATGGCCTCCCTGATCCTGCAAAACCTGCGGAAGGATCCTCGTATTCGTGGTATCAAGCGGAGGGATCATTACTGGCTGGCAACCCTCCTTGATCCACATTACAAGGGTAAGGTTGCAGACGTTATCTTGCCATCGCAGAGGGAGCAGAGGATGAAACCTCTTCGGGAGGCCTTGCAGAAAGGTTTGTGCAACGCATTTCCAGAGCCTGTGAGGTTACAATTTCCTGGTCCTCCTGGACAGGGTGTTGCTGAGGCTTCGGTCAGTCACAGAAGGAGCGGTGGAGAAGGTATTCGTCTGACCGATGTGTTCAGACAATTTTTTAGTCCGCAGCCCCAAGGTTCCAGCAACCATCGCCAGCGTCTGATTTACATGGTGCAGGATTACCTAGGGGCAAGATCAGACTTGGACACCTTTCCCACCGAAAATCGTCTGGGTTACTGGGTCTTGAGGATGGATCACTGGTCAGAGCTTGCACAGTATGCAATTGAGCTACTGGAATGTCCTGCATCCAGCGTTTTCTCGGAACGCACATTTAGTGCTTCTGGAGGCTTTGTAACCGATCACAGGGTGCGCTTGTCCACCAAATCGGTCGATCGGCTGACCTTCATAAAAATTAATTGGTCTTGGATTACCAGCTGCCAAGCACCTGATGCTAATGTAACTGATTGATGTTTTTTTAATGTGAGCTCCCTTCAATACTGTCTATGCTGATGCTGAGTGACTATCCTGTTATGCTGAGTCACAATCCTCTTCCTCCTCAATTTTCATGCTGATAGCTTGTAAGAACATTTTTGGTTCAGGGCACTGCCACCAGTGGCCAAGGTCCAATTTTTTTGCCCCTGTTTAACAGGGGTGTGTAATTACAATTTTTGATGCAATGCTTTGCAGCAGGGCTCATTCCTGCGCTCCAACTAGAGTATCTGTGAGGAGTTGCAGTGTTGTGGCACCAGTGCCTAAGGCCCAATTTGAATGCCCTTGTTCAACAGGAACATGTAATTACAATTCTTGATCTAATATTTCACAGCAGGGCCCATTCCTGCGCCCACCAAGAGTAACTGTGAGGGCTTACAGTGTTGTGGCAACACCACCACCACCAAATGCCCAATTTTTCTTCCCCTGTTCAACAGGTGCATGTAATTACAATTCTTGATATAATATTTCACAGCAGGGCCCGTTCCAGCACCCACCAAGAGTAACTGTGAGGACTTACAGTGTTGTGGCACCAGCACCACCACCACCAAAGGCCCAATTTTTCTACCACCTTTCAACAATGGCATGTAATTACAATTCTTGATCTAATATTTCACAGCACGGCCCGTTCCTGCGCCCACCAAGAGTAACTCTGAGGGCTTACAGTGTTGTGGCAACACCAACACCTAAGGCCCCAATTTCTGCAGAGTATATAGGGCAGGCCCCTACTTTCAAACATCCAACTTACAAACGACCCCTACTTGCAAACGGAAGGAGAAAACAGGAAGTGAGATGAAATCCACCCCTAGGAAGGGAAATTCTCTCCTGTAAGAGTTAATATGGGAAAAACGTGTCTCCTCTTCACTGATACTTTATCACCAATCCTTGTTTCACTAAAAACCCCAAATTTTCAAAAAACATTTGTCATTGGGACAGAAAGTGAGGTGAAATCTTCTGAAAAAGGTGTACAGACAGCAAAACAAATGTTACAGGGGTGATAACCCTTTCCTCTGTTTTCCAAAAAGCTTAAAAAAAGATTTTTTGGCTGGAGCTACACTTTAAAAATGTACCAGTTCAAAATTAGAAACAGATTCTACTTAACAACAAACCTATAGTCCCTGTCTTGTTTGCACTGCCTGTATACTGCTGTTCAAAGTATATAAGGCCTGAGGGCCCCACGCCTTTCCTCTTTTTAATTTGGGTGCGGGGTTCCCCTTAATATCCATACAAGACCCAAAGGGCCTGGGAATGGACTGGGGGGTGGGGGGTACCCATGCCATTTGTCTCACTGATTTTCATCCATATTGCTGGGACCCGACATTACATTAAAGCCGCAAGTAGTTTTTAAATGCCTTTTTATTCCTTTAAAAATGTCATTTTGTGCAGGGACTGTTCTAAGCACGGGAAATACGTGCCACTTTACAGGCATATTATAGACACCCCCCGGTACTATATTTAAAGGAATATTTCACTTTTTTTTCACTTTAAGCACCATTAAAATCACTGCTCCCGACAAAATGGCTGTTTTTAAAACTTTTCTTTGCATTGATACATGTCCCCTGGGGCAGGACCCGGTCCCCAAACCCTTTTTAGGACAATAACTTGCATGTTAGCCTTTAAAATTAGCACTTTTGATTTTGATCGTTCGAGTCCCATAGACTTTTAATGGCGTTCTAAAGTTCGCGCAAACTTTCGGTCCGTTCGCAGGTTCTGGTGCGAACCGAACCGGGGGGGTGTTCGGCTCATCCCTACTCATCACCTGTTCAATACAGTCCCAACAGTGAAGCATGGTGGTGGCAGCATCATGCTGTGGGGGTGTTTTTCAGCTGCAGGGACAGGATGACTGGTTGCAATCGAGGGAAAGATGAATGCGGCCAAGTACAGGGATATCCTGGACGAAAACCTTCTCCAGAGTGCTTAGGACCTCTGACTGGGCCGAAGGTTTACCTTCCACCAAGACAATGACCCTAAGCACACAGCTAAAATAACGAAGGAGTGGCTTCACAACAACTCCTTGACTGTTCTTGAATGGCCCAGCCAGAGCCCTGGCCTAAACCCAATTGAGCATCTCTGGAGAGACCTAAAAATGGCTGTCCACCAACGTGTACCATCCAACCTGACAGAACTGGAGAGGATCTGCAAGGAGGAATGGCAGAGGATCCCCAAATCCAGGTGTGAAAAACTTGTTGCACCTTTCCCAAAAAGACTCATGGCTGTATTAGATCAAAAGGGTGCTTTTACTAAATACTGAGCAAAGGGTCTGAATACTTAGGACCATGTGATATTTCAGTTTTTCTTTTTTAATAAATCTGAAAAAATGTCAACAATTCTGTGTTTTTCTGTCAATATGGGGTGCTGTGTGTACATTAATGAGGAAAAAAATTAACTTAAAGGATTTTAGCAAATGGCTGCAATATAACAAAGAGGGAAATATTTAAGGGGGTCTGAATACTTTCTGTCCCCACTGTATATATCATTTTTATAGTTGCCCCCCCTTCTTTTGTCCCTGTCCCCCCATGTGCCCCCCCCAAATATGAAAGTTGGAGATGCCACTACCGTCAACCACCTGATCCGTGCTGCAATTGAACATTGGCCATGCTGCAGAGGCTGCACTAGCAGAGTGCAATCAATGAGTACCCATGCAATATATATACACACACACACACACACACACACACACACACACACACACACACACACACACACACACACACACACACACACACACACACTATATTACCAAAAGTATTGGGATGCCTGCCTTTACATGCACATGAACTTTAATGGAATCCCAGTCTTAGTCTGTAGGGTTCAATATTAGGTTGGCCCACTCTTTGCAGCTATAAGAACTTCAACTCTTCTGGGAAGGCTGTCCACAAGGTTTAGGAGTGTGTCTATGGGTATGTTTGACCATTCTTCCAGAAGCACATTTGTGAAGTCAAGCACTGATGTGGACTAAAAGGCCCGACTCACAGTCTCCACTCTAATGCCGCGTACACACGGTCGGACTTTTCGTCTACAAAAGTCAGACAGCCTGTCCGTCAGACTTCCGGCAGACTTTCGGCGGACTTGCGGCATACTTTCTAACGAACGGACTTGCCTACACACGACCACACAAAAGTCCGACGGATTCGTACGTGATGACGTACACCGGACTAAAATAAGGAAGTTCATAGCCAGTAGCCAATAGGTGCCCTAGCGTGGCTTTTTGTCCATCGGACTAGCACACAGACGAGCGGATTTCGGGGTCCGTCGTAGTTACGACGTAAAGATTTGAAGCATGTTTCAAATCTAAAGTACGTCGGATTTGAGGCTAAAAAAGTACGTTGAAAGTCCGGAGAAGCCCACACACGATCGGATTACCAGCCAGCTTTAGTCCGTCAGCGTCCGTTGGACTTTTGTAGACGAAAAGTCCGACCGTGTGTACGCGGCATTATTCATCCCAAAGGTGTTCTATTGGGTTGAGGTGAGGACTCTGTGCAGGCCAGTCAAGTTTCTCCACCCCAAAATCACTCATCCTTATCTTTATGGACCTTGCTTTGTGCACTGGTCCAAATCATTTGGTGGACGGGGGATTATGGTGTGGGGTTGATTTTCAGGGGTTGGGCTTGGCCCTTTAGTTCCAGTGAAGGGAACTCTTAAAGCATCAGCATTCAAAGACATGTTGGACAATTTCACGCTCCCAACTTTGTGGGAACAGTTTGGGGTTGGCCCTTCCTGTTCCAACATGACTGCGCAACAGTACACAAACAAGGTCCATAAAGGCATAGATGAGTGAGTTTGGGGTGGAGAAACCTGACTGGCCTGCACAGAGTCCTGACCTCAACCTGATAGAACACCTTTAGGATGAATTAGTGTGGAGACTGCGAGCCAGGCCTTCTCTCCAACATCTGCGTCACACTGACCTGAAGATCTATTTTTTCCTGCTGCTGGCACCACTCTGGAGACCACTAGCCTCCCTGGCGGTAAGATTATGTCAGATCTTTAAAGCTCAAAGCGGTACAATGTTTTGCATGGAAATTTGGCATTTTATTTTGTAGGCCTGTAATTCTTCGCAATAACAAACCTAAATCTGTCCAAACAAGAGTCTAGTAGACGTCCTGGGCATGATAAATTTTGACACACGATATCATAAATTACAAATAATAATAATAAAAAATATTCAATAATGTAATCAAATCAAAAACACTGAAATTTGCTCAGTTGCAGAATTGTTGCTGTCATTACTTTCAGTGCTTGATGACGGATTTCCCCACAAATCACTATCTCTCAATTCTGCAAGTGATTCTAATTTATTGTCGCTGTTTTCTAGCGTGTCTAAAACCACTTTTTGATGTAAAGGGACACTTTTTGGTTGCTATGGATGATCTCCAGTTTCCAGGCAGAAAGAACAGTTTTTAAAACTGCATGCAGGGCACTGGACAAACCACTAGGGACAAAAGGAATGTGAAATAATTTGATACAGTTATGTAAACTTACAGATTAGTGTACTGTATGTGTATTGTGTTTTTAACTTTTTGAATTTGGCGCCGGGCTCCCTTCCTTGTGCGTTGTAACACTCGCAGGGAACGGAACTCGGCATTGTGATGAATCGAGCGAAGACATGGCTCGCACACACAGCGGGGAGACATCGCAGGATCCTGGGGACAAGATAAGTAACTTTGCCTGGATCCTGCAATTGTGGCTCGGGTTTACCGCTTTTGGTACTGAAAATTCACCCCGAGCCACACTCGGGAATGCCGCTAGGGAGGTTAGCTGGGATAAGAGGTGGAGTCACTCTGCATGAGACAGGATCCAGCACTACAGTACAGGCATCGGCACTTGCTCGCTACTACAGCTCCAACTTTACAAGTAGTCCCTCTGCATTGTGGCTGTTGCTCATTCGAGGGGGGGGGGCGGCAAACCAACAAGGCCACCCTCCCGGGAGACACACATTAATTCCGAGAGTGCGGGGAACAAGGGAAACACCCCCCCCTGAAGTCAGTGGTGGCTGGTGGGTCAGTCGGTCTTACCCTGCTTCTCCTCCGGCCGTGCGTAAGTAATAAGTCTCACAACCCGCTTCCTGGTTGGCTGGGAGAAGAATAAGTGTGACAATAGCAAATATTCATTCGCTATTTTCACACAACTGGGTGGGCTCAGAGCGCAGTGCTCTGCGTCCTGAGCCCACCCTTTTTTGAAGCCTTTTAGAGCCTCTGACTCTAATCGCATGCTTAAAAAAAAATCCCCCATTGGAATCCATATGTCCGGCGCTCTGCATGCAGATCAGGGGGCCGGACGCATTGGTAGGGGGAGCGGCGCCCCTGTGCGCCCCTAATGGGCAGGCTGCCACTGGTTGGTCTTTTAAGGAAGCAGTCATTTGGATATGTGAACACAAGCCTGTTTTTTATGAAAGATTGAGCATATGCAAGCAAATTCATACCAAAGGACACTTTATGGACTGATGCATTGTTTGTTTTGTTTTGTTAATGTTATAAATGGTTTGATATGATATGCTGAGTTTGAAAATTGCTATGCAAACAGATTTAAAGGGATACTAGCACATTAGCATTTGGGAGCACGTCGCCACTTTTGAATATAATTTGGCATCACGCTTGATGTTGGATTTACAACAAGGAAATATTGGGGGGAATTTAATTTATTTAAAAAGACTTGTTATGCCGGTGACTTAATTTCTAGGCTACAATTTTTTTTTTTTTTCTATATGATTGGGGTACTATGTACCCCATACTCATTCACATTGGGGGGTGGTATCTGGGTGAATCCAATAAGCCCCCAGCCCTCAAACTCCCACAACCCTGGACTTTGTCCTCATCAAAATAGGTACCATGTGTTTTTTTAGGGGGTTCCCCCTGGCAAGGAACCCTCCCATGTTGAAAGCATATGGGCTGGTATGAATCAGGAGGAGGGATGCATGCTCGCCCCCCCCCCCCTTTACTGGCCAGCCAGGCTGCATGCTTATATTAAGGGTCTGGTTTGGATTTTTAGGGGGGGGGGCTCCTGCATTTTGGGTGTTTTTGCATGGTGTCCCCCTTGAAATTCAAATCAGACCCAAAAGATCTGGTATGGACATCGTAGGGGACCTCAGGCATTTTTTTTATAGTGTGAGGTTCCCCTTTAAAATCCACACCAGACCCAAAGGGTTAAATGATTTGGGCCAGTACACAAAGCAAAGTCTATAAAGACATGGATGAGCGAGTTTGGGGTGAAGGAACTTGACTGGCTGGCTCCTGACCTCAACCCGACAGAACACCTTTGGGATGAATTAGAATTGAGAC
The DNA here is from genome assembly GCA_037952835.1 of Lithobates septentrionalis. NCBI lineage: Eukaryota > Metazoa > Chordata > Amphibia > Anura > Ranidae > Lithobates > Lithobates septentrionalis. The sequence continues at coordinate 2,400,106 of JBBDGP010001229.1, read as the reverse complement.
TGCGAGCCAGGCCTTCTTTCCAACATCAGTGCCTGACCTCACAAATGCTCTTCTGGAAGAATGGTCAAACATTCCCATAGACACACTCCTAAACCTTGTTGACAGCCTTCCCAGAAGAGTTGGAGCTGTTATAGCTAAGGATGGGCCAACTCAATATTGAACCCTACAGACTAATGCCCCGTACACAAGATTGGACATTGATCGGACATTCCGACAACAAAATCCTAGGATTTTTTCCGACGGATGTTGGCTCAAACTTGTCTTGCATACACACGGTCACACAAAATTGACGGAAAATCCGATCATTCTGAACGCAGTGACGTAAAACACGTACATTGGGACTATAAACGGGGCAGTAGCCAATAGCTTATCTCTTTATTTATTCTGATCATGCATGGCACTTTGTGTGTCGGATTTGTGTACACACGATCGGAAATTCCGACAACGGATTTTGTTGTCGGAAAATTTTATAGCCTGCTCTCAAACTTTGTGTGTCGGAAAATCTGATGGAAAATGTGTGATGGAGCCTACACACGGTCGGAATTTCTGACAACAAGGTCCTATCGCACATTTTCCGTCGGAAAATCCGACCATGTGTACGGGGCATTAGACTGGGATGCCATTAAAGTTCATAGAAGTGTAAAAGCAGGCGCCCCAATACTTTTGGTAATATAGTACAAAGTCTAAAACAATAAAAGTAAGTAATCACTAACAGCAACCATTCACTTTCCCTCAGCGCTCATGAATCTGTTAAAATAAACAGGTCACAGACCCTTCAGCTGCTGCTATTAAATGAATCAGTAAATAATTAGTATACACACCATAAGGAGATATAGGCATTAGCAGCCCTAAACTCTTGTATCAATCCCAGAAAGATATTGATCTTAGCCCTGGTTCACACTGGTAAGTTTTGACATGCGATTTGACATGTCAAATCGCATGTCAAATCGGTACCATCCTAATTGGTGTAACAATGCATCTGCGGTGCTGCACTGATTTTAAAAAAGTAGTTTCTGTACTACTTTTTGCGATTTCGTGCTGCGATTTACATTGACATCTGTGCAGAAACCTGCACAAATGTCTCTGAAATCGCAGCTGAACTCGCACGGCTTCATTCCCGCAGCTCAGTGTGAACCTGGGCTTTAACACATAAACAATAAATGAAAAACCAGCACAATGTCCCTGTTATAAACAAGGATAGAAAAGTCTCTAGAGTAGAGTAATCAGCTGCAACAAAATAACCAACGGTGCATGGGGGAGTGTTGAAAAATTATAATTATAATTGAATGCTCAGAATCTTCATCCCTTCACCACACCACGTGGGACACCGCTCCCTTAAGATTTTACACTCACCAGAAATCAGGTGAAAATAAGCCTTAACCCCTTCAGCCCCCACGGAGCATTTGGCTGGCCAAAGACCAGAGCACTTTTTGCGATTCGGCACTGCGTCGTTTTAATGGACAATTGCGCGGTCGTGCGACGTGGCTTCCAAACAAAATTGACGTCCTGTATTTCCCCACAAATAGAGCTTTCTTTTGGTGGTGTTTGATCACCTCTGCGTTTTTTATATTTTGCGCTATAACCAAAAAAAGAGCGACAAATTTGAAAAAAACGCATTATTTTTTACTTTTTGCTATAATATCCCCCAAAAATATATAAAGTTTTTTTCCTCAGTTTAGGCAATACGTATTCTTCTACATATTTTTGGTAAAAAAATCACAATAAGCGTATATTGATTGGTTTGCGCAAAAGTCATAGCGTCTACAAAATAGGGGATAGATTTATGGCATTTTTATGAATACATTTTTTTTTACTAGTAATGGCAGCAATCGGCAATTTTTATTGTGACTGTGACATTATGGCGGACACATCGGACACTTTTGGCGCTATTTTGGGACTATTCACATTTATACAGCGATCAGTGCGATTAAAAATGCACTGATTACTGTGTAAATGTGACTGGCAGTGAAGGGGCTAACCAGGAGGGGGCGCTGCAGTGGTTAAGTGTGTCCTAGGGAGTGATTCTAACTGTGGGGGGGATGGGCTATGTGTGACACAACACTGATCACCGCTCCCGATTACATAGAGCGGTGATCAGTGTCCTGTCACTAGGCAGAAAATGTAATGTAAACAAGCATTTCCCCGTTCTTTCTATCCGTGAGACGATCGCGGGTATCCCCACGGACATCGAGAGATAATACTGGTGGAATTACATTAGAAGCTAAAGAGGTAGTCTGTACCATGATCCGATGACCAGAGGAGGAAGCCCATTCATTTGTGGAGTTTAAGGCTTATTTTTACCTGATTTTTGGTGAGTGTAAAATCTTAAGGGAGCGGTGTCCCACGTGGTGTGGTGAAGGGATGAAGATTCCGAGGAATTATAATTATAATTACTATTTTTCAACTCTCCCCCATGCACTGTTGGTTATTTTGTTGCAGCTGATTACTCTACAGCGACTTCTCTATTTTTGTTTATAATAACATTGTGCTGGTTTTTCATTTATTTTTATGTGTTTAAGATCAATATCTTTCTGGGATTGATACAAGAGTTTAGCGCTGCTAATGCCTGTAGATACTTATGGTGTGTAGACATACTTATTAATATAGTACAAAGGTAACTTAATTATGTGCATGCCCTCAATTTAAATGATTTTCTTTCCTCAGCATTGACACAATTCCACCTTTATGAAGACAATTGGGCACACCAGATTTTCTATTTGGACCTGAAAAGGAATATGAAGATAACCTGGAAAAGGCACACCTATCCATTCATCACTACCTCATATCAGTCCTGGAAGGAGGAGCGCACTATTTCTCGAGAAATTGACCTAATTGGAGGTGATCAGCGTACTGTGATTGTACTAAATATAGGGGTACATTTTAGAGCATATCCTATTTATCACTTTATTAGACGGCTGCTTAATATACGTGGTGCTATTGAACGCCTCTTTCTTAGAAGTCCACAAACCAAAGTTATCATTAAGACTGAGAATACAGGTGAAATGAAAGAAAACTTTGAAACCATGAGCGATTTTCATGCTTCTATTCATTATTCCATAATGGAAATCATTTTCACTGATCTAAATGTAGGTTTTGTCAATGGATGGGATATGACCAATGCATTTGACTCAAATGCAATCCACCCTGCAGAAACGGTAATTAGAAATGAAGTTCAAATGCTGATGACCTACATTTGTTAGGCAACTATACAAAATACAACATGTGATGATCAGTTATGTGTATTTTCATCTGTAAAGTTGTTTTGAATAAAAAGAATTGAGAACCAAAAATGCATTTGAAAATTCTATTCAGTGGGTGTGCACATTGAGTCTTGTCCAGGAGCTTGCAGCCCTGAAATTATCATTCCTCCATCCATAGGGAACAGGATTTCCTTAGGAAATACACATTTGGGCTGATTTCCTATGAATAATGTGACTATTTACTTCAATTATCCAAACCTGTGCAAATGAAATAAGTAATAGACATGTGCAATTCGGAAGTATCCAAATTTCCAAATTTTTCAGAATATTCGGAAATCTAAAAATAGGAATGAAAATCTGAAATAATAACTACTGATAAGAACTTAACTTAAATTCTAGGTATTGGAATTTCCTTTCAAATTTGGCTGTTAGTGAACTTAACGAATACAAATTCATTCAAAGTTGCAAATTATCCGTAATAACGAGTGGCGTATCTAAACGAATGGAATGTAACACATTACTAATAATAAATAACAGTAATATTAATAAAAACTTATTATTATTATTTTGTTCCGTTTCATTTGTTTTGAATAATTCGTAACTTTAGATAAATTTGTATTTGTTACGTTCACTAACAGCCAAATTTGAAAAGAAAATACCAATACCTATAATTTAATACTTAGTTATTAGTTATTATTTAGAATTTTTGGATTTTCAGATTTTCCTTTCTTTTCGAATTTACGAATTTCCAAAAAAAAAACAAAATGAATGAAATGAAAACTAACAAATTTTTCAGCAATGTCTAATAAGTACATTTTCTTTCCACATTGTTGGATAACTGAAGTTAATCTACATAATCTATTGTGTGAATCTTCTCAACTTCAGTAAACCAGCCTCATGAAGTTCTGAAAAGGGGGATTAGAGATAGTTATGTATTTGAACTTCAGTTGTGACTTCAGTTGTGATATCTAAGAAAGTAGTATCTGCTGTATATCAATGATGGTCAACGTAAAATATACAGTGGGCCTCAAATGAAGCCCATTGCACCTCCATATGGCCACGCTATAGCTTAGATTTGTACTCTTCCCATTTTGTAAGGAATCCACAAAATTTCCAGCCATGAGTGGCCCTGCATTCACCATCTGGCTTGGTAAAAGTAGATTTACAAGTTAACTGAGCCAGATGGAAAATTACTGGCTGTTATGTCCAGGATGAAGTGTGTTCATTGCAAAGATTTTAATTAGGTAGACCAGTGTTTTTCAATCTGTGTTCAGTCAAGGCACCCTTTAAAATTGTGCACAATTCTGGGGCACAGCAGTCTGAGTGCTCGTTCACACCAGGAAAAAGTGTAGAAATGTCATCATCACACCAAGGATTCCTCAGAAGGGTCCAAAGCTTTTTCACATGGTACACATATGGCAAAGTTTCAGAGCCACGCAGGGCCCCTTCGTCAGGCCCGCGCTTGGATTAGATCACACCAGGAGGTGCATCCAAGTGCACGTGCATTTTTGCATTTTTTTGTATTATGGTACCATGCGTTTTAGCAGGTGCAAGCGTATGTGCATTTCTTAGATGCATCAGGGTGTGATTAAATTTACACCTCTGCAAAAGGCAGTGCATTTTTGTGTGGTATGAGAAAACACATAATTTCACACCTGTTACTGCACTGCACCTGGTGTGAACAAGCCCCAAAATGTACTCTGCGAGGCAGAGATCAGTGGTCTGTAGGTTGTAAACTTACAAATCCCCCCACCACCAATTCCCCCTCCTCGCACAACCCCTATTCAAATCCCCCCTCCAGTTGAGGGAGTTGTGCTTTCTAAAACCCCCACACACTCCTTAGCTCCTCTCCTTCCTGTACATTGTTATCTGAGCGATCCTCTGTTAACTATTAACCGAATCAAGATTGCTTACAAATTTAAATTGGACTGTGTATGGGACTTTTACTTAGTCATGTTATACTTCACGTGTGTGAAATTTTGGACTTTATTTAAGACTTATTTTTATTTGCATTATTGTATTTTCTTTTGCTGTCACTTATTTACGTTTTAGGTTTGTAGCATGACAACAAGGAAAATCCCCTAGGTGGACTTTAAAGGCACTGGCATAATTTGTAGAAAAGGTATATATTTTAATTAAGCACAATAAAAACAGCAACGTCTGTTGGAATGGTTATAATAGCTGTATGCTAAATACAAAATTACCACAATGATTGACTCTGAGATTGTGATTCACCCGACGCTTCTCAAAGTATCTGTGTCTTCTTCTTCAGGGATGTTAATCAGAGGGTCAATCATACATCTAAAATATAGTAATAACAAAGGATCAAAGGACAAAATATACAAAATATGATAAACATCAATGTTTATAACATATATTACAACAATGATGAACAATGTATGGACTCACATATTGGGTGGAGATATCATGGGCGAGACATTCCAATCAAGCTATTAAAAACAAGAAACATAACTGGAAATGTGTCTCTAGAAAACTGCCTGTGAAGATAGTTTGCCTTTCGCAACATATTAAGGTATACCATCAATTTGCAGATTGAAAACAGCGAACTTAACATGAGAGATGTTGGACCGCTGAAAGTACTGAAGCCAACGAGGGGCGCGGCCCTGTAAGTAAAAAGCAATGAATTATAATAAATTATAGTAAGGACAAATTGAGTAACAAAGCCTGCATCATTCCTATAAAGGAATTTGCAACGGCTGTGCAAAAAAGACACATGCAAAATTATTACTCAAATGATATAAAAATGATGCAAGAATGCAAACACATGTATATAAAATACACAAGAAACTGTGTATACATATATGTCCTACCAGCACTCAACAATGAAAGACAATTGTTGAAGATGAGGAAAAACACTGTAAGGTTGGTATCACACAAAGATAGTAAATGTATGACAAACAATCACTTATGTGTACATGTATAAACATATACACAAGGTGTAACAATATGATTTCATAATACTGGGGGACTGTATTGATTGTTATGAAGCAGCCTGTGTCTTGTTGGGCCATCATTAACAATAACATAAAGGATTAATAAGACTGATTAAAAAAAAGATGTAAATCCGTAGTATAAGTAAATTATAATATTATCCAACCATAGAAACAGGTTTGGAATGTGTATAGAGTGTACAGCTAACCTGTATGGATAGCTCACTGAATGGTAATAAAACATGTGATTAGACCTTAGTGTTATTAAAGTATATCAATAATTATAGTCCTCCATAGAAGCAACGTTATTGATGACCAAGATAGAAAGCAATTTTAAGTTTGTGCGTGCATAAATATGATGTTGTAATTATATAGCCATCAAAGCTTCAACATCAAGCAACTGTCGCTGCGGAGTAGCAAAGCCGCAGTGAAAAGCCGCTATAGCCACCATGGAGAGTCACCACGGATTGCCAAATCCGGGCAGCTTAGTGTGCCGGGTATTAAAGCAGTTCACACCTCAAACGTCGGCTGGCATGTGATAAATGTTTAGAAATATAAATATTACAGCTAATGCTATACACAACCAATACAAGATATAGAAAGAGAAACATGACCCTCTAGTGGCCGGAGTTGACAATACAACTAACAGGCAGATTAACCGGAACACAGAAAATCGGTGAACAACGTTATATATCTGTTATAAAGAAAATATATATACATGCATAGAATGAAACCATATCATGCATATAATAAGATGTATACAATAAATGAACAAAAAGAGATTAAGGAGGTATCCAAACAGTATAGTGATGATACAAAATTATGAGCGAAAAGAATGAGGCTACAGAGAGCTATCAAACGGGACTGGGGTTACAATAAGAGGCTCACAGGGCCGCGCCCCTCGTTGGCTTCAGTACTTTCAGCGGTCCAACATCTCTCATGTTAAAGTGGGATTCCGTCCCTAAAAAAAAAAAAAAGTAAAAGTCAGCAGCTACAAACACTGTAACTACTGACTTTAAATAAGTACTTACCTGTCCTGGGTGCCCGCGATGTTGGCCGCCCGAGGCCAACCCGTCCCTCGGCTCTCGGGTCCTGGCACCGCCATCCTAAGTAAGGGAAACAGGCAGTGGAGCCTTGCGGCTTCACTGCCAGTTTCCTACTGCGCACGCGCGAGCGTCGCGGCGCTCTGTGAATGGCCCCGTGGTGTTCTGGGAACACACACAGTTCCCAGAAGACAACGGGGCCGCTCACCGAGGAGCAGAACATGCCGCGGAATAGGAAGAGGCAGATTAGGAAGACTGCCTAGCAACAAGAGTTTAGGTAAGTTTAAAAAAAAAATTTTCAAACTTACCTAAACTCTTTTTTGATGGGGTCATCCATACCCCTAATGTTCCATCAGCTTATTCCAAATGTTCTAAACAACCATAACAAAGAAGAACAAATAAAATAAGAAAGATAATAAACACAAAAAAAAGAGGAGAAAAAAAGCCCACAGCTCAGTAGCAATAACAAAAAAAAAAGAAAAAGAATTAGAACTGAAAGAGGAGGTGGCCTTAGAGCAGCTATCTTAAATAACAATAAACACAAACAACCCTTTTGCCAAATCCAACCTGTCAAGTGTTCCTGTCTTTCTACCGGACAGCATATCATTTGTTTTAAATCAACTGTGACCTCCAAAACAACAATCAGTGCTAATACTGTGAAAGAAGAAGGAAAGAGCAAGAAAGGAGAACCCCTGCTCCCTCTTTCCCGTCCCCCATCACCTTCTAAGGTTTCTTTTCTATTCTTTAATATAAATAAGTGACTTAAATGTCTGTTCAGTTTTTTTCCCTCCCCATCCCTTGTTCCAGTGCAATGTGACACTTTACTATTACTTGAACCTCAATTACTCCCTTTCCCTTAAGTGACGCCTCCCCACTTGCCTAACTTGGCCAGCCCTGGGGGCATACCTTGTGACCCTTCTAACCCCTTCAACCCATTCCGTCCAATATTCCATCACCCAACATAGCAGTGAATCATCTTCCTTAACCTTCCTTGCTTTAACCTTCCAGCTGGTTACCCTTAGCTGGAGATTGTGAAGGGGTGTGTGCGTACCTTTCTAACTTAGCTGCGGCTGCCATTGCAGATGCTGCTTGATTCCCCTTCTCCTTGGATGAGCGGGTAGTCTGAGATGATAAACTCTCCTGGGGCTGCTGCTGCTGTTCCTCCCCTTTTTTCCTGGTCATGGCATAGCAATGCAGCAATGCAAGGTAATGTATAAAGAAAAGTGTCAGAAAGTTCCTTGGCAGGTTGAAATATTGCTGACTATTAGAGCTTTTGCGCTCCTCTAACTTCCCTGTTAAATGTTTTCAGCACAGTACTACAATTTATGTATATCGCAATTCTGCCATTGTTACCTCTTGCTTCTTCCAGGGACTAATGCCGCGTACACACGAGCGGACTTTACGGCAGACTTTGCCCGGCAGACTGGATTTCGTCAGACAATTCGATCGTGTGTGGGCTCCAGCGGACTTTGTTTTCTCAAAAGTTGGACGGACTTAGATATGAAACATGTTTTAAATCAATCCGTCGAAATCGAGTCCGGTCGAAAAGTCCGCTCGTCTGTATGCTAGTTCGACGGACAAAAAGCCATGCTAGGGCAGCTATTGGCTACTGGCTATGAACTTCCTTGTTTTAGTCCGGTCGTACGTCATCACGTACGAATTCGACGGACTTGAGTGGATTGTGTGTAGGCAAGTTCGTTCATTCAGAAAGTCCGTCGTAAAGTCTGACGCAAAGTCTGCCGTAAAGTCTGCTCGTGTGTACGCGGCATAAGACTGTTAGACAACGTACCCACACTGAATCGCTCCCGTCCAGCGTCTCTCCTTCCACACTCCTGGCGTTCGCCGCACAATGTGTCTGGCGTGGCCGATGCCAACCTCCCCACTGCGCCCTACGGAATCCTCCTGGCCTCTCGCGAGAGCACGGGCCGTTGCCGGGCAACCAGACGAGGCAGGTGCCAGTGGCCCGGGTTTTGTCCAGCCGCACAGTGAACCACCGTCAAGGCCGGCCTCCCTCACTCTTCACGACCGCCAACCGGCCGCGGCTCCACACCGCATCCCCACCAAAAGAGAACAGAGGGCTGACAGGGCAAATACAGAGGTACTCCAAAGGCGCACAGAGCTGGTTTAGGCTGTTGGGGATGGCAGCATAGGGGCTGAAGCAGGGAGAAAGCTCACACACCACTGCTCACACCAACATCCGGTCACGCCCCTCTGAGTGCTTTTAGGATTGTTCATGCAATTTTTTTAGGGTGGCCCTCCACTTTAAGTTCAGCTGTTTTCAATCTGCAAATTGATGGTATATCTTAATATGTTGTGAAAGGCAAACTATCTTCACAGTCAGTTTTCTGGAGACACATTTCCGGTTATGTTTCTTGTTTGTAATAGCTTTATTGGAATGTTTCGCCCATGATATCTCCACCCAATATGTGAGTCCATACATCGTTCATCATTGTTGTAATATATGTTATAAACAATGATGTTTTTATCATATATCTTTTGTATATTTTGTATTTTGAGCTTTTGTTATTACTATATTTTAGATGTATGATTGACCCTCTGATTAACATCCCTGAAGAAGGAGAGACAGATATTCTGAAACACGTCAGTTGAATCACAATCTCAGAGTCAATCATTGTGGTGCTTTTGTATTTAGCATACAGCTATTGTAACCATTCCAATAGACGTTGCTGTTTTTATTGTGCTTAATAAAAATATATACCTGTCAGGTCACCTTGAGGCTAGGTGACAGATGCACACCGTTGGGATCAGGAGTGCACCGCAAGGCAGTGGACCCTACGGCTGACTGCTGCGGATGGGAGTCCGGGTATAAGGAAGGCAGGGCCGCTGGAATACCAACACGGATCCCACTGGGGTTAGAGCGTAGGATTCCCTGGGGCGCGGAGTCTAAGAGCCAGCAGGTGTTCACCAGAGCCTCTAGAGGTGAGGATGGACTGGGCTGCAACTGGCTCCAGGTCGCGACCCCCAGGGTCCCCCAGCTCACACCCACAGAAGGCAACAGAAGGATAAGGATAGTAAAGGAATAAGCCAAGGTCAGGGCCACAAGCAGACAAGGACAACAGGGTACACGCCAAGGTTCAGGGTCACAGGCAAACAAGGATAGTCGGGGACATGCCAAAAGGTCAGGGTCACGAGCAGACGGGAATAGTATAGAACACGCCAAGGTCGGTAACAGAGATAAATGTAGAGCACACGGCAGGCAGGAACAGGAAGCCAAACACAAAGGTTGATCAGCAGGGCTGACCTGCAGTGCAGAGGTTAATCTGCACTGCAGATCTTTCTCTGATAGGAGCTGGGGTGGAGCCATGCTAGAGGAGAGTTAATAAAAGCAGTCAGGTGAGAGACAGCTGGTCTTTGGAGATGAACACATGGAAACAGGTAGGCTGACAAACAGACTCTATTGCATAACCATGACAATACCTTTTCTACAACTGATGTCAGTGCCTTTAAAGTCCACCTAGGGGATTTTCCTTGTTGTCTAGCTTATTTGGATGTGGCACTTTATAGGGACACTTCACTGATATAATTATAATTTAATAATAATAATATGCTTAATTTAGAATTATAGTTCATAAAATGGAGCAATTCACTTTTTATCTGATTGACTATAATGGAACAGGCTGAGAGTGTAAGTAAACCCAGAAGGCAGGAGAGCAAACTATAGTCAGTTCTCTAGGTATGCTGGGAATTCAGTCTGCTCCGCTCCAAAAAGCACTTATCTTGACCCCCCCCCCCCCCCCCCCCCACTGCACAGCAATTCACTGAGAAGCTCGGTGTACTGTTGCTTCTCCTCCTCCCAAGTCTTATGCAGCTGAGAACAGAGGGCGTATGATCACTTATAAAAAAAGGGGAAAAAAATGGATTTATAATTTATTTTTATATCTATACACTTCTATTTTAAACTGAATGTGTTGCTTTACAAGCTGTTCATTTACAATCACTTTAATTCATCTAGTTACCAACTATGGCACATATACTTTTATACTTTGCAAATTCCAAAATGTGTGATGGATACGAGGAGGCTGAAATTTAGTTTTTTACTGTATTTACAGTGTATGCAAACCTTAACAATAAACTTTTTTTTTTTTTTTTGGTATCTTTCCGTCTGCTAAATATACCATTCAAAGCATTTTGTTATATCTGTTTAATATTTTTTAAAAAATACCTGCTGATCTTGCCAGAAATCTTGTGAACAGATAACTTCCAATACTCTCTATCTGTGCTGACCTTTTAAAATTACATTGTTCTCTGTGGACTACAAAACCACAACCAAAACCCTCTATTATGGAGAATAACCATATTTTGTTTCTGTTGTCCTGATAAAGATGAGAGAGTGAGTGTTGTCATCCTAGGACTAGAAGCATTTTACTGGCAGAATCCCCACATGAAGATAAAAAAAAATCTATAATATATATTACTGTATATATATTATATTATTATGTAATCTGTAATATACTGTTCAAGTTTTAGGCATATGTGAAGAAATGCTGTAAGGACCGGTTCACACTGCTGCGATGCGGGAACCTTGCAAATCCACTTCGGGTTCCCGCATCGCATGTCTCCAGGCAGCAGTTCACACTGCCCTATGCAAACTGCTGGGAGTGTAGGTTAAAAGTTAATGACACCCCCAAATCAGTTTGCATATCGCAGTGCGATCTGCAAACTCGAACAGGAATTGGATCGCATGGGTGTGAACACCCATGCAATCCGATTCTGGTGTGGTACAAAAAAAGGGTTCTGTGCAAGATTGATGCGAATTCAGCCATACTATCTGTATGGCTGAAATTGCATCGCACAGTGTTGTGGCAACACCAACACCTAAGGCCCTAATTTCTGCTGAGTATATAGGGCAGGCCTCTACTTTCAAACATCCAACTTACAAACGACTCCTACTTGCAAACGGAAGAAGACAACAGGAAGCGAGATGAAATCTACCCCTAGGAAGGGAAATTCTCTCCTGTAAGAGTTAATATGGGAAAAACCTGTCTCCTCTCCACTGATGCTTTATCACCTAAAAACCCCAAATTTTCAAAAAACATTTGTCATTGGGACAGAAAGTGAGGTGAAATCTTCTGAAGAGGTTCACAGACAGCAAAACAAATGTCACAGGGGTAATAACCCTTCCCTATGTTTTCCAAAAAGCTTAAAAATAGATTTTTTGGCTGGAGCTACACTTTAAAAATGTACCAGGTAAAAATTACAAACAGATTCTACTTAACAACAAACCTACAGTCACTGTCTTGTTTGCACCGCCTGTATACTGCTGTTCAGAGTATATAGGGCCTGGGGGCCCCACGCCTCTTCTTTTTTTAATTTGGGTGCGGGGTTCCCCTTAATATCCATACAAGACCCAAAGGGCCTGGTAATGGACGAGGGGGAGGGGGGTACCCATGCCGTTTGTCTCACTCATTTTCATCCATATTGCCGGGACATTACATTAAAGCCGCAAGCAGTTTTAAATTACTTTTATTCCTTTACAACTGTCATTTTGTGCAGGGACTGTTCTAAGCACGGGAAACACGCGCCACTTTACAGGCATACTAAAGACACCCCCCAGGTACGATATTTAAAGGAATATTTCACTTTTTTTCACTTTAAGCATCATTAAAATCACTGCTCCAGAAAAAACGGCCGCTTTTAAAACTTTTTTTTGCATTGATACATGTCCCCTGGGGCAGGACCCGGGTCCCCAAACCCTTTTTAGGACAATAACTTGCATATTAGCCTTTAAAATTAGCACTTTTGATTTTGGGGTTCTAAAGTTTGCGCAAACTTTCGGTCCGTTCCCAGGTTCTGGTGCGAACCGAACCGGGGGTGTTCGGCTCATCCCTAGTCACCAGCATAAGAGCCAATTACAATAGCAAGTGCACTCACTAAGATGTTTGGAACAACCTACCTGCCTAGTTCCTTCAAAAACTGTGTGCAAGTGTACCTAGAAGAATTGATTCTATTTTGAAGACAAAAGGTAGTTGCACCAAATATTGGTTTGATTTAGATTTGTTCAAAATCTTTTGTTCGCTCACTTTGCATTTTATAAATTGATCAAAATAAACAATTAAAATATATATTTTTGAAAGCATTCTTACTTAGGGCCGGTTCCCACTGATGCGACGTCTGAGATCGGATGTGATTCGCACCGCACCGCACTGCAGTGCAAATCACATGCGATCTCTGTCACAGTTACTCTTGGTGGGAGCAGGAATGGGCCCTGCTGTGAAATATTAGATAAAGAATTGATATTACATGCCATTGTTGAACAGTGTTAGAAAAATTGGGCTTTTGGTTGTTGTGGTGGTGGTGGTGCTGGTGCCACAACACTGTAAGTCCTCACAGTTACTCTTGGTGGGCACTTTAACGGGCCCTGCTGTGAAATATTATATCAAGAATTGTAATTACATGCACCTGTTGAACAGGAGCAGCAAAATTGGGCCTTTAGTGGTGGTGCCAACCCCTCACAGAAAAATTGGGCCTTGGGCGCTGGTGCCACAATACTGCAACCCCTCACAGATACTATAGTTGGAGCGCAGAAATGAGCCCTGCTGCAAAGTATTGCATCAAAAATTGTAATTACATGCCCCTGTTAAACAGGGGCAGAAAAATTGGGCCTTAGCCACTGCTGCCACAACACTGCAACACCTCACAGATACTATAGTTGGAGGGCAGGAATGAGCCCTGCTGCAAAGTATTGCATCAAAAATTGTAGATACACGCCCCTGTTAAACAGGGGCAGAAAAATTGGGCCTTAGCCACTGGTGGCGGCGCCCAAACCAAAAAATTTTCTTACAAGCTATCAGCATGAAAATTGAGGAGGAAGAGGATTGTCACTGAGCATAACAGGATAGTCACTCAGCATCAGCATAGCCAGTCTTGAAGGGATCTCACATTAAAAAAAAAAATATTCGGTTACATCAGCATCAGGCGCTTGGTAGCTGGTGATCCATGACTAATTCATTTTTATGAAGGTCAGCCGATCGACCGATTCGGTGGACAGGCACACACTGTGATCGGTTACAAAGCCTCCAGCAGCACTGAATGTACGTTCCGAAAGAATGCAGGATGCAGGACAGGTCAGTAGCTCAATAGCATACTGTGCAAGCTCTGGCCAGTGATCCATTCTCAAGACCCAGTAACCAGAGGATTTTCGGTGGGAGAGGTGTCCAAGTCTGATCTTGCCCCTAGGTATTCCTGCACCATGTGAATCAGGCGCTGGTGATGGTTGCTGGAACTGATCATACCTTGGGGCTGCGGACTAAAAAATTGTCTGAACGCATCAGTCAGACAGCCACCTTCTCCATCGCTCCTTCTGTGACTGACCGAAGCCTCAGCAACACGTTGTCCAGGAGGACCAGGAAATTGTAACCTCCCAGGCGCTGGAAACGCGTTGCACAAACCTTTCTGCAAGGCCTCCCGAAGATGTTTCATCCTCTGCTCCCTCTGCGATGGCAAGATAAGGTCCGCAACCTTACCCTTGTAACGTGGATCAAGGAGGGTTTCCAGCCAGTAATGATCCCTCCCATTGATACCACAAATACGAGGATCCTTCTGCAGGCTTTGCAGGATCAGGGGGGCCATGCAGAGTAGGTTTGCTGAGGCATTCAGTCCAGAGTCCTCTGGGTCACTAAGGGTAACATGATCCGCAGCCACCTCCCCCCAGCCACGCACAAGTCCATGGGTTTCTTCGCACTGTAAATGATCCCTTGAAGACCGCTGCTGATGCTGAGTGCCAGGCTCCACCTCCATGCTGACACAATCCTCCTCCTCCTTGTCCTCTTCCTGTGTGATCTGCGGGCACACAGGAACACTGTCTGGATAAAGGGGGCCTTGAGAGGTAAGGAAGTCCTCCTCTTCCTCCCTCTGTTCTACCTCAAGTGCCCTGTCCATTATTCCACGCAGCGTGTGCTCCAACAGGTGGACAAGAGGGACAGTGTCACTGATGCATGCACTGTCACTGCTCACCATCCTTGTGGCCTCCTCAAATGGTGACAGGACAGTGCATGCATCCTTGATCATAGCCCACTGGCGTGGGGAAAAAAAACAAGCTCCACTGACCCTGTCCTGGTGCCATAGTCACATAGGCACTCATTGATGGCCCTCTGCTGCGTGTGCAGCCGCTGCAGCATGGCCAACGTTGAGTTCCACCTGGTGGGCATATCACAGATTAGGCAGTTCTTGGGCAGGTTACATTTCTTTGTGATTACCGGGAGTGGCCATGGGCGTGACCAGAGGCTGAGGGGAAGGGGAGGGCGTTGAGAACCCGGACCTAGCTGCTCCTCCTGACGCCCGCCGCCCACGCTGGATGTTTAGGATGCCGCAGCGGCTTTTCCCATGCTTGTGACGGCCGGAAGGTAGGGGAGACAAGTAGTGAGCAGCCGGCTCAAAGACCTAGCTGGCGCCGCTGCCGTGGCTATCCCGGAGACAGGAGTCCAAAACCGCACCGGATCTTCCATCAGAGCGCTCGTGCTGGCTGTCTGCACACAGGTGGACGCCGCTGGTCAGAGCAGCGGATTGGATGACAGGGGGAAGGAAGACTGTTCAGGTACACGGTGTGCTGTATACCCTGAGGTAATCCGCTTGTGTCATTCCTGAAAGACGTGAATCTGGGGAACCCCCCTGTAGCGACATCTCTCAGTGAGTTCTTACCTTGATGTACAGGAAGGGGCATATTAAAGGTTGGAGAGGGTGCTGTAAGGTGGAAGGTGAGCATACTGCCTAGTGCTTTCATCCCAGAGTTTACTGAGCTTTTTGGAGGCGGTTTCTGGAGGCGTTTTTTCCCCTTGGGGTAACAGCGAACTACTAGATTATTTGGGAAGAAAAGAGTTGGCAGAGACTGAACAATTGGTACAAACCTTTGCCCCCGAAATCCCAAGGGGTGAGGGAGGACAAGATGACCAGGAAAAAAGGGTCAGAGGAGGCCGCAGCACAGGAAGGAGCTGGGGCGCACAATCTGCGAGGTCCCAAAGATAAAGTAGCCCAGGGAGCTGCCGCAAAGCTGGAGCGCTTTGTCCACACACCAAACTGCACACCAAAAAAAGGAAACCAGGGGGGGGTGCACACCTTCAGGGGGCGCAGATAAATCACCCTGGGGGGAGGAAAAGCCAAGGTCCAGCTGAAATATGTATACCTACAGTAAAAGAATCAGCATCACAGACGTATTTGGTATAGGAGAGTGGCCTGAGTGGCCTGGGCAATGAAGTAATAAAGGATAAGGAGGCACCAGAGCAGGAACCATCTTTGAAGGACATTCTCCTAGCAGTCAATGTCTGCAAGACCACGCTGTCGGATCTATCAGACCAACTTAGAGGTATTAGAGACGACTTGGCCATGTTGAAAAGGGATATGCAAGAGGTATGTGCCCGTACCACCGCTTTAGAAGAGAGGCTCAGCCAGGTGGAGGACGATGTGAACCCACTGAGACAGGAGGTTAAGAAGATGAAGGAACAATTAGACACATGCCTCCAGAAAATGGATGAATATGAGAACGGGGCACGCAGGAAGAATGTGAGGGTCCTGGGCCTCCCCGAAAAAAGTGAGGGCAACAACCCTGTAGAATTCATGGAGGGATGGTTTAGGGACATGTTTGGTAAGGACGCATTCTCCAACATGTTTGCTATTGAGCGAGCACACAGAATCGCCCCGAAGGTTCCACATCTAGGGGGTCAGCCAAGGCCCCTTATAGTGACTATTCTCCAGAGAGCGAGGGAGATGAAAAATATCCTGTACAATGGTGCAAGAATATCTTTGTATCCAGATTTTTCTCCTGAGCTGCAGAGACAGAGAGCAAAGTTTGTAGAGTGTAAACGAAGCTTACAGCAGCGTAAATTCAGCTATGCGCTGCTGTATCCAGCTCGCCTACGGGTAACAGCAAATGGAGAGGTGAAATTTTTTAATGCTCCTGCAGAGGTGTTTTCATGGTTAGAAAAGAATGAGGGAAGGCAACGGCCAGGTGAAAGGCCCCAGGGAGAAGGGGGGAAGGAGTAGGAGGTCGGAATTTGGGGCCTCCTCACCTTTGTCTTTGTTCAGTGGACAAACGCATATTTAGAGATGTGATTTGACATTTTTTGTTTCTTTTTTTTTTTTTATTCATTTATTTTCTCCCCCTCCTCCTTCTTTTTTCCATCCTTCTCTCAGTTGGTGTAGTAGGGATATATTGTACAGAGGTGTGGGTTTAAGGGGGTAGCAGCTATGAAATTTTTTACACACATTAAGTATGTTGGGGGTAATTCCCCTCTTATAAAGGTTCGGGTTGCAATGCAAGAGGAGGAAGGAGGTATACCCAGGTTTAAAGGGTTAATCACGGTCACTTTAGAAGCTCGGTGGGAAGGGCCCAAGGTTGGGTCGTGGGGGAGGGGGGAGGGGGGGATGGGATGGGGAGGAGAGGGGGGGTGGGGGGTTGGGAGGGTGTGGGGGTGAGGATGTGTGAATGGTGGTTTGGGGGGGGAGGGAGGTAGGGGGGTAGAGTGGAGTGAAGGGGGTAGTATTGAAGTCACACAAAAAGTAATGGCACCAAAATTTCAAAAATTAATCACAATAGTGTTGGAAATTGAGAATTATTTTGAGTCAAGATATAGGAACAGGTGATGGTAGGCACAAAAATAGGTAAGAGGGCAATATCAGGAATATTTAAGTGTATGAAGGTATGTTCATGGAATGTGCGGGGGGTAAAAGATGTATGTAAGAAACAAGCAATTTTCTCTATGGCCAGAACAAGGGATGTTAGGATACTCTGCCTCCAGGAGACTCATTTAGATAGGGGTTCAGTTAACATTCTAAGGAATAGGGGCTATCAAGAGCAGTACCACTCAACCCATACCTCGTATTCGAGAGGAGTGAGTGTGCTGATAAATACTAGATTGGTCTTCTCCTGTAGACAGAGCAAACTGGACAAGTATGGTCGATATGTTTTTCTCTATTGTAATATTGAGGGGCGGGACTGTATTCTTGCAGGTGTATATATTCCTCCACCATTTAAAACAGAGATACTTAATAAACTGATAAGTTTTATAGCGGATAAACCAGGGGTGCCAGTTATAGTAATGGGGGACTTTAACATGGCCATGGATAATCGCTTAGATAGATTCCCGACAGGGTTGGCTCCTGGAGGGGCATCTAGGGGCCCGCTCCTCCAATTCTGTGAGGAAGTGGGATGGGTGGATATCTGGAGGAGGTGGCATCCGGGCGAGAGGCAATATTCATGCCACTCAAGGACGCATGCCACTCTGTCCAGGATAGATTTGGTGCCCTGTAATGAGGAAGCTCTGAAAATGGTGGAAGGGATAGATTATGACCTTAGGGGGCTCTCAGATCATTCTCCAGTGTTTTTTTCAGTGAAAATGGGGTGGAGTACTGGACGAGGGGAGTGGAAATTTAACCCCTTTTAGCTTGAAGTAATTGAGGACGATGGGGGGATTGTTAGCAACCTGAAAGAGTTCATAAATCTGAATCAAGGTTCTGCCCCGTTAGGTATAACTTGGGATGCCTTGAAGGCGTTCCTTAGAGGGGTTCTTATACAGAAAATCTCATATGTTAAGAAGAAAGCACAAGTCAAGGAACATAGAATAAGGGAAAAGGTGAGGGAGGTAGAAGATAGATATTTGGAGGAGCCAACCACAGTTAGATATGAGGCTTGGGTAGAGGGTCAGGAGGAATACAGAAAATTAGTCCTGGAGAAAGAGGAAAAGAGTAGAATGTTCCAGAAACAGAATCTTTTTGGTGAAGGGGAATTAGTGGGTAGAACTTTGGCATTAATAGCTAGGGCAAATGGCCCCTCTTCCACGATACTGGCAGTGTGGGATAGGGACGGGAGCACTATAAGACATACTCCTGGTATGGTGGAGGTGTTCAAAGATTACTATGAAGATCTGTATAAGGCCCCACAGGTGGATGTAGAAGGGGAGATGTGGGAGTTCTTTGAAAAACTGAAAATAGTTCCGCTATCCAGTGAGGAGAGAGATACCCTGGAAGCCCCATTGACACTGGTGGAGATACAAAGAGTGGTAAAGGAAATGGCGAATCAAAAAGCGCCAGGACCTGACGGTTTGCCCGCAGAACTGTATAAGAAATATGGGGAGGTTTTGCTCCCAAAATTAGTAGAAGTTTTGAATGGTGCCGTGGTGGAAGGTAAATTACCCATGTCTATGACAGAAGCTACGATTATAATTTTGTTAAAAGAGGGGAAGAACCCGCTAGATGTTGCCTCATACAGACCAATCTTACTTTTATGCACGGATGTCAAGATCCTGGCTCAAGTTCTAGCAAATAGGTTAAAAAAAATAATTTCTAGAGTAATACACGCGGATCAAACCGGTTTCATTCCGGATAGATCGATGAGTATGAATATTAGGCGAATGTATGGTAACATACAAGTACCTACGGAGAGGTACATTCGATGCGGTCAAGGCATTTGATAGCCTTGAGTGGCATTATCTGTGGAAGGTACTGGCAGAGTTTAAATTCGGCCCTAACCTAGTGAATTGGCTGAGGCTATTATATGATAAACCGAGAACCAGAGTCAGGGTCAATGGTGAGTGCTCTGAGTGGTTCTGTTGGGGAGGGGGACGAGACAGGGGTGCCCACTGTCGCCCCTGCTCTTCGCCCTCGCACTGGAGCCTTTGGCAACCGCTCTGAGAACGTCACAAGTAATCCAGGGTTTCAAAAGTAGGGGTGCAGAGGAGAAAGTCGCTATGTATGCGGACGACATCCTGTTATTTTTGGAAGATACACAAGCCTCCTTGCTAGCAGCCATGAAGCCAATTAAAAGAATTTTGGCGCTTCTCTGGTTTGAATATTAATTGGGAAAAATTGGCTTTGTTGCCGATAGATCCCCTGGTAAATCCTCTCCCAAGACAGGTGAGTTCGATAAAAATTGTAAATCAAATGAGATACTTGGGGGTAAATATAACAAAAGACCCAGGGCAGTACATAACAGGCAACGTAGTACCATTATTGGTAAAATTAAAACAGAAGAGTCGGGTGTGGGGTGGTCTTCCTCTCTCGGTCGCCGGTAGATGCAATCTTATCAAAATGATATGGATGCCACAAATCTTATTTATACTACATAATTCCCCTGTCTCGATTCCAAGGCATTGGTTTAGGAGGCTGGATAGTCTGTTCAGGGAATTAATCTGGAAAAATGGTGTGGCAAGGATAGGTCTGAAGACGCTGCGGCGGCCGAGAGAGGAGGGAGGCCTGGCGCTACCGGACCCCTGGAGCTATTTCTTAGCAGCCCAAATACAGTTTATGAGAGGCAGCAATGTGTCTGAAGAAAGGATAGGAAGAAATAGCATATGGATGGGCAACATCAGTTATGATACAGAGGTGGAGGCAGTAGAGGCCGAATCCTTTGGACATAGCTGCCCCACAACTCAGTTAATGGTCAGAAGTTGGAAGACGGTAAAGGCTGTACTAGGATACTCGGGGTTCTCTGAGTTTTCCCCGCTATGGAACAACAAAAATCTGAAGGAGCTCAGTGTGATGGGGAAAATAGAAGAATGGGATAGGAAGGGTATCCACCGTCTGAGGCAGCTGTACAGGGCAGGGAGGATGAAATTGTTCCAAGAGATAAGAGAGGAGTTTGCAGTGCCCAATAGCTTGTTTTTTGGCTACTTGCAAGTGAGACATGCCCTGGAGGCACAATTTAAGGGCAAAGAGATAGAGTGGAGCGAAATGCCCTTGTTAAGGAAATTGGTAAACAGCAAGGGATCTAGAGGGCTGATTTCAGAAATGTACAGGAGTATAACCAAGGCGGGGCAGGAAGGGGAGTTGGAGCCCAGGAGGAGAATTAAATGGGGGGAAGAGATCGGCACAATAACGGAGGAACAATAGAAGTTTAATCTAGCACTGGGCCCAAGGGTATCTCTGTTACCATCACAAGGGGTCTCCCATCTGTATTTGATTTACAGACTTTATTATACACCAGAAAAACTATTTAGGTTTGGAAAGAGGCAGGATGCGAATTGTCAGCGTTGTGGAGATGGGAGAGGCGACCTGATACATATGTTCTGGCGATGCCCCAAGCTATATAGATATTGGGAAAAACTAGTGGAGGAAATTAATGCAGTATTTAGATCTTCACTGGCAATGGAGACTCGAACTTGCCTTCTGAGTATATTTGAGAAAAACGATATGCTGAAGGATACTCAGACTGCAATTATAAGATGTTTGTTCCAGGGTAGGAAAATTATAGCACGGAAGTGGCAGGCGAAAGAACCCCCAACGGTAGGAGAATGGAGAAGAGAGGTCAAGGATACGATCATTAAGGAGGAATTCTGGTATAGAAGGAGAGGTAATTTAAAGAAATATTAGAGTATATGGAAGTTATGGCTGGAGTATGAATGAGCTAGATAGGTATAAGAGAATTTAGGTTGTGTGGGTGGTGTGTATTTGGGGGGAGAGGAGGGTGGAGGTGGATGGGGTGATGGGGGGGGGGAGGGTTGAGGGGGGGTGGAGGGAGGGAGATGGTTGCAGATACCATTGTAGTTTGTACAAATACTGTTTATAATATTTGCTCGGTTGGAGAAACTGTTGCTTTTATTTTTTCTTAACTCAGAAGCTTTTGAATTAATAAAGATAAATTGTATATTAGCCACAATGATGTGAAAAAAAGAGATGGGACAGATTTTGATTTTTAAAGTTGAAACAACGTCTCTTAGAATAAATTTCGCTGAAGTGGTTAAAAAAAAAAAAAAAAAGAAAAGGGAAAAAAAATAAAAAATTGTTTTGGAGATCAGGCAGCCGAGCACTGGCATTATATGACCTGCGGAAATGCAAACAGACTTTCCTGGCCTGCCTCAGGACATCCTGTAAGCCCGGGTACCTGCCCAAGAACCGCTGCACCACCAAGTTAAGGACGTGAGCTAAACAGGGCACATGGGTCAGTTGTCCCTGTCGGAGGGCAGAGAGGAGGTTGGTGCCATTGTCGCAAACCACCATACCTGGCTTAAGATGGCGTGGCGTCAACCAACTCTGAACCTGCCTCTGCAGAGCTGACAGAATCTCTGCCCCAGTGTGGATCCTGTCCCGCAAGCACACCAGCTCAAGCACCGCATGGCAACTTTTTGCCTGCGTGCTTGTGTAGCCCCTTGAACGCCTACGGAGCACCGTTGGTTCCGAGGACAAATCAGCACAGGAAGAGGCCATGGAGGAAGAAGAAGAGGAGAGGGTGGAGGAGAGAGGTGTGGCAGAATCACCACTAGTAGAATATTGGAGGCATGGTGGTGGAACAACCTCCAACAAAACTGCACCCTGTCCTGCATCCTTCCCAGCTGCCAGAAGAGTCACCCAGTGCACGGTGAAAGATAGGTAACGTCCCTGTCCATGCCTGCTGGACCATGAGTCAGCGGTAATATGCACCTTACCGTTGACCACCCTGTCCAGCGAGGCCAAGACATTGCCTTCCACGTGCCGGAATCGCCTTCCGTGAGAAAAAGTGTAGTTTGGGAACCTGCCACTGAGGAACCACACATTCCACAAACTCACGGAAGGGGCAGAGTCTACCAACTGAAAAGGCAGTAGTTGAAGTGCTAGCAATTTAGCCAAGCTAGTATTAAACCACTGGGCATGTGGATGGCTGGGAGCGAAGTTCTTTTGGTGATGCCGCAGCTGGGGCATGGAAATTTGCATGGTACAATCTGACGTCGGTATAACGATAGCAGATTGCCCTCAATTACTAGGCTGTGACACACCTAATTCTACACCTTCATTCCTCTCAGTGCAGCTTTCAGAGAGGACTGAAGGTATAGTGGGGTTGGAGATCCCAGCTAATTAGGAGCAAGGAGAGGTCCGCTTTGTTCTTTGGTGTGGGTCTTTTAGGTACGCTTGCCAACGAACTGCATGGCAAGTCGACATATGTCTGGCCACGCGAGATACGCTTGAGACCTATGTTGCAAATAGCAGTGGTGCGATCTGATGCACTCATCTCAAAAAAGGCCCACACCAAAGAACTTTTGGAATAATGCGCAGAGACAGCAGCGCCCTGCTCATGCGGAGCTCTGCGTTGTGATGCAGTCGGTGTGCTGCCCTTAAGCTGACCCCTGGAGGGCATCCTGCCTCTTTGGAGATGTGCCTCCTCCTCCTCCTCTCTCCTATCAGGCACCCACGTGGAGTCAGTGACTTCCTCATCATCCCCTCCCTCCTCATCACTGGAGCAAACCTGGCAGTATGCTGCAGCTGGGGGAACATGACTGCCAGATTGCTGTCCTTCTTGGGCACCCCCTCTCTCTGGGCTCTTGTTACTGCCTTCCTCTAGCTGGGTACCATCATCGGAGCCTTCAAAATGCTGGGCATCCTCCTGGAGCATGTACCCAACACTGTGGTCAAACAGTTCAGGGGACTCCTCAGGAGGACATGGTGGGGCTAGGGAAGGAGTGACTGATGCCATTGAGCCGAGGGAAGAGGCCGCGTTGGCAGCTGCTTTGCCAGACAAATTACCCCGAGCCTAGGTGAGAGGGGATGAGGGGGATGAGGACGGCTTGGTCATCCACTTTACCAAGTCTTCGGCATGTTGCGCTTCAGGTAGCTTTAGGTGCACACTGTGCAGAGGACACAGTACACTAACTGTAAATACTGCAGCTGCCTGCCTGTGGTTTTAATAGGATCAGAAGAACACCAGCAATTGTCTTCAGGTAGCTTTAGGTGCACCCTGTGCAGAGGACGCAGTACACTAACTGTAAATACTGCAGCTGCCTGCCTGTGGTACTAATAGGATCAGAAGACCACCAGCAATTGTCTTCAGGTAGCTTTAGGTGGACACTGTGCAGAGGACACAGTACACTAACTGTAAATACTGCAGCTTCCTGCCTGTGGTATTAATAGGATCATAACACCAGCAATTGCCTTCAGGTAGCTTTAGGTGCACACTGTGCAGAGGACACTGTACACTAACTATAAATACTGCAAATGCCTGCCTGTGGTATTAATAGGATCAGAACAACAGCAATTGTCTTCAGGTAGCTTTAGGTGCAAACTGTGCAGAGGACACCGTACACTAACTGTAAATACTGCAGCTGCCTGCCTGTGGTATTAATAGGATCAGAACACCAGCAATTGTCTTCAGGTAGCTTTAGGTGCACACTGTGCTGAGGACACAGTACACTAACTGTAAATACTGCAGCTGCCTGCCTGTGGTACTAATAGGATCAGAAGAACACCGGCAATTGTCTTCAGGTAGCTTTAGGTGCACACTGTGCAGAGGACACAGTACATTAACTGTATATACTGCAGCTGCCTGCCTGTGGTACTAATAGGATCAGAAGAACACCAGCAACTGTCTTCAGGTAGCTTTAGGTGCACACTGTGCAGAGGACACAGTACACTGACTGTAAATACTGCAGCTGCCTGCCTGTGGTACTATTAGGATCAGAAGAACACCAGCAATTGTCTTCAGGTAGCTTTAGGTGCACGCTGTGCAGAGGACACAGTACACTAACTGTAAATACTGCAGCTGCCTGCCTGTGGTATTAATAGGATCAGAACACCAGCAATTGTCGTCTTCATGTAGCTTTAGGTGCACACTGTGCAGAGGACACAGTACACTAACTGTAAATACTGCAGCTGCCTGTGGTACTAATAGGATCAGAAAAACACTGATGTGACAGACCTTGCCGGGACAGAGGCTTTTGGAGAGGACTAAATGCAGGCCTCTTGCCTTTCGACTATGGGCCCTGGATTTTAAGGGAACAATACTCTTTGTGAGGTATATGCCTGGGGAACCTGAACTAATGTTACTTTGGATTCAAGTCCATGTCCCCCCAAAACACAAAATTTTGGGAACCCTGTATGTGCCATATTATAAATAGTGACTGCTTCCCAATGTTGTTTATATACTGTGTGTTGTCTCATGCTGTTGTGTCCTATTTGCTGTGCTAGTTTGGGGTGGGGCTGTATTCCACTGTTCTATTGTGTTTGTCTGCCTTGGATCACAGGATGTGTATTTCTATAGAGGGAGGGGGGATTCCTCCAGCAGCTCTCTTTGCTGATAAGACTGTGTGCTGCTGAGACGTTGGATACACCTGACCTGTGTGTCCATTGTCATTGGACAGTTTGGCCCGCCCGGTTTTCCAAGGGTGGGGAGAAAGAATCTGAGTTATTTTATCTGTTGTCCATGTGTGAAAATAAATGAGTTGATTCCTGGTTGACCCTTAAGACAGAGCATCTTGTCTCGTATTTGGGGGGAGAATAATTTGTATGGGTTCCTGGTTCGGCTGATGGAAGTGTTCGTTAGCTGCCTTTGTGTTTGGGTATGGAATTTCCTAAACCACTTTAACCCCTTTCATACTCGGGGTGTTGTTACAACTGGTGGCAAGCAGCAGGATCATTCCCACAGCCCAGAAGGACAGCTACAAGAGGACACAGGGCAATGGAAGCACAGTATGAACGGCTAAAGCTCTCTTCCCACAAGGACTTACTGGAGAACCGGGGCCGATCGGCCAACAACCGTAAGAAGAGGGACATTATCGCAGAACTAGTTGAAATGGATAGAGCCTAAAGACCCAACATAACCGAAAGGCCCAGCATAACAGACAGGACACCCGAAGAGACATGGTTTGATCAGGCTGTTAAAATAAGACTGGCACATTATGGTCCTAACTAGGGATGAGCTTCGCTTTCGAGTTGAACCAATGTTCAACTCGAACATCGGTTGTTCGATCGTTCGCCGAATTGCGAACGTTATGGGCCGTTCGCGCCAAATTCGTGTGGCGCGTCACGGCCCATAATTCACTGCGGCATCGCAGTGCATTGCTGGCTGATGATTGGCCAAGCATGCACTATGACCCGCATGCTTGGCCAATCACAGCGCCGTTGGTAGAGAGAGCTGTAATTGGCCAAAGCCAGGGTGGCTTTGGCCAATTATGGCTCAGGTGGTTTAGAATACGCCCCACACTATATAAGGCCACCTGCACGGCGGCCCTGTGTAGTGTGTTCCCGCGTGCTTAGATAGAGAGAGAGAGACAGTGTCATTTCATTTGAGTTAGCTAGATTAGGCAGGACAGTCAGTGAGTTAGCTGCACTTATAGTGTATTGTGTATATATATGCATCCCAGGTGTTGCATATATATATATATATATATATATATACTGTATTCAATTTAGCTAGATCCGTTCCTGTTATCTTCCTACTGACAGGCAGGCTTGTCTTGTTACAGTATTTACAGCTACCTGAAGAAAATTGCTCGTGTTCTTTTGATCCTATTAGTACCACAGTCAGGCAGCTAGACTATTTACAGTTAGTGTAGTGCGTCCTCCTCACAGTGTTCAGTTAAAGCTACAAGTTAGTTTAGTGTGACCTCTGCACAGTGTTCAGCTAAAACTACAAGTTAGTGTAGTGCACAGTGTTCAGCTAAAACTACAAGTTAGTGTAGTGCACAGTGTTCAGCTAAAACTACAAGTTAGTGTAGTGCGACCTCTGCACAGTGTTCAGCTAAAGCTACAAGTTGGTGTAGTGCGTCCTCCTCACAGTGTTCAGCGAAAACTACAAGTTAGTGTAGTGCGACCTCTGCACAGTGTTCAGCTAAAGCTACAAGTTAGTGTAGTGCATCCTCCTCACAGTGTTCAGCTAAAACTACAAGTTAGTGTAGTGAGACCTTTGCACAGTGTTCAGCTAAAGCTACAAGTTAGTGTGGTGCGTCCTGCTCAGTGTTCAGCTAAAACTAAAAGTTAGTGTACTACGACCTCTGAACAGTGTTCAGCTAAAGCTACAAGTTAGTGTACTGCGTCCTCCTCACAGTGTTCAGCTAAAACTACATGTTAGTGTAGTGAGACCTCTGCACAGTGTTCAGCTAAAGCTACATGTTAGTGTAGTGCGTCCTCCTCACAGTGTTCAGCTAAAACTACAAGTTAGTGTAGTGAGACCTCTGCACAGTGTTCAGCTAAAGCTACAAGTTAATGTAGTGCGTCCTGCTCACAGTGTTCAGCTAAAGCTACAAGTTAGTGTAGTGTGTCCTCCTAACAGTGTTCAGCTAAAACTACAAGTTAGTGTAGTGAGACCTGCTCACAGTGTTCAGCTAAAACTACAAGTTAGTGTAGTGAGACCTCTGCACAGTGTTCAGCTAAAGCTACAAGTTAGTGTAGTGCGTCCTGCTCAGTGTTCAGCTAAAACTACAAGTTAGTGTAGTGAGACCTCTGCACAGTGTTCAGCTAAAGCTACAAGTTAGTGTAGTGTGTCCTGCTCAGTGTTCAGCTAAAACGACAAGTTAGTGTAGTGAGACCTCTGCACAGTGTTCAGCTAAAGCTACAAGTTAGTGTAGTGCGACCTCTGCACAGTGTTCAGCTAAAGCTACAAGTTAGTGTAGTGAGACCTCTGCACAGTGTTCAGCTAAAGCTACAAGTTAGTGTAGTGTGTCCTCCTCAGTGTTCAGCTAAAACTACAAGTTAGTGTAGTGAGACCTCTGCACAGTGTTCAGCTAAAGCTACAAGTTAGTGTAGTGCGTCCTCCTCAGTGTTCAGCTAAAACTACAAGCACAGTATAACTTTTTGTTATTCACATAGGGGAGAAAAGACTCGGGACATCAGAGGAGAACAGGGACCCCCCACCTCCGGAAGAAGGGGAAATACCACCAACACAGGCAGAGGAGGAGAAGGGAGACGTTTTTGAAATTGGCAAAATTGTCACCACAACAGGTGAGTGTCTGAAACCACAGCTTCAGGTTTTTGGAGTAAAGTTGGTGTTTTCAGTCACAATGGGGGTTATTTACTAAAGGCAAATCCACTTTGCACTACAAGTGCAGTTTCAGTGCAGTTTCCAGCGCACTTGTAGTGAAAAGTGGATTTGCCGTGTTCAGCTAAAGCTACCTGTAGAAGGTTGGTGGTGTTTTCCTGATCTGATCACCACCGCAGGCAGGTAAATAAGCTACAAGTTAGTGTAGTGCGAGCTCTGTACAGTGTTCACCTAAAGCTACCTGTAGAAGGTTGGTGGTGTTCTCATACTACAGGCAGGCAGCTGATCTTGCTAGCTGCAGTATCAGTACATATATATATATATATATATATATATATATATATATCTATATATCTATATATATATATATCTATCCGAGCTTAGTGCAGCTACAGGCCATTAGTATGTCTGGAAGGCAAACAAGGAGAGGCAGAGAGTCACAAGCCAATAAAAGAGGGCAAGCAGCCTCTGTGTCTAGAGGCAACAGTGCTGGTCGTGGAGACGGTGCATCCTCATCAGCACGTGGCCGTGGGACACGCTAGGCCTTTCTTTCGGCAGCTGGCCGTGTTGAGCCGCAACATGCGGAAGACTTGGTCGAATGGATGACCAAGCCGTCCTCATCCTCCTCATCCTCTCTCACCCATGCTCAGGGTACTTTGTCTGGCAAAGCAGCAGCCTCTTCCCTCGGCTCAATGTCATCAGTGACCCCTTCCCTAGCCCCACCATGTCCTCCTGAGGAGTCCCTCGAACTGTTTGACCACAGTGTTGGGTACATGCTCCAGGAGGATGCCCAGCGTTTGGAAGGCTCTGATGATGATACTGAGCTAGATAAAGGCAGTAACGTGAGCACGGACAGAGGGGGTGCCCAAGAAGGACAGCAATCTGGCAGTCATGCTCCCCCTGCTGCAGCATACTGCCAGGTTTGCTCCAGTAAAGAGGAGGGAGGGGATGATGAGGTCACTGACTCAACGTGGGTGCCTGATAGTAGAGAGGAGGAGGAGGAGGCGGTACATCACCGAGGCAGGATGCCCTCCAGGGGCCAGCCTAAGGGCAGCACACTGACTGCATCACAAAACAAAGCTCTGCATGTGCAGGGCGCTGCAGTCTCTGCACGTTATTCAAAAAGTTCTTTGGTGTGGGCCTTTTTTGAGACGAGTGCTTCAGATCGCACCGCTACTATTTGCAACATATGTCTCAAGCGTATCTCGCGTGGCCAAAATATCTCCCGCTTGGGCACCACATGCTTGACCAGACATATGTTGACCTGCCATGCAGTTCGTTGGCAAGCGTTTTAAAAGACCCACACCAAAGAACAAAGAGGACCTCTCCTTGCTCCTCATCAGCTGAGATCTCCAACCCCACTATACCTTCAGTCCTCTCTGAGACCTGCACTAAGAGGAATGAAGGTGTAGAATTAGGTGTGTCACAGCCAAGTACTTGTGGGCAATCTGCTTTCGGTACACTGATGTCAGATTGTACCAGGCAAATTTTCCTGCCCCAGCTGCTGCACCGCCGAAAGAAGTTGGCTCCCAGCCATCGACATGCCCAGCGGTTGAATGCTAGCTTGGCAAAATTGCTAGCACTTCAACTGCTGCCTTTTCAGTTGGTAGACTCTGTCCCCTTCCGTGAGTTTGTAGAATGTGTGGTTCCTCAGTGGCAGTTACCCAAACGCCAATTTTTCTCATGGAAGGCGATTCCGGCTCTCTACCGGCATGTGAAAGGCAATGTCTTTGCCTCGCTGGACAGGGCGGTCAGCGGTAAGGTGCATATTACCGCTGACTCATGGTCCAGCAGGCATGGACAGGGACATTACCTAAGTTTCACCGCACATTGGGTGACTCTGCTGGCAGCTGGGAAGGATGCAGGACAAGGTGCAGTAGTGTTGGAGGTTGTTCCGCCACCATGCCTCCAAAATGCCACTATTAATGATTGTGACACACCTCTCTCCTCCACCCCCTCCTCTTCTTCTTCCTCCATTGCCTCTTCCTGTGCTTTGTCCTCGGAACCAGTGGTGCTCCGTAGTCGTTCAAGGGGCTACGCAAGTATGCAGGCCAAAAGATGCCATGCGGTGCTTGAGCTGGTGTGCTTGGGGGACAGGAGCCACACTGGGGCGGAGGTTCTGTCAGCTCTGCAGGGGCAGGTTCAGAGGTGGTTGACGCCACGCCAACTTAAGGCAGGAATGGTGGTTTGCAACAATGACACCAACCTTCTCTCTGCCCTCCGACAGGGATAAATGACCCATGTGTCCTGTTTGGCTCACGTCTTTAACTTGATGGTGCAGCGGTTCTTGGGCAGGTACCCGGTCTTACAGGATGTCCTGAGGCAGGCCAGGAAAGTCTGTGTGCATTTCCGCCGGTCATATAATGTCAGTGCTCGGCTGGCAGACCTCCAAAAGGAGTTTAACCTGGCCAAGAACCGCCTAATCTGTGACATGCCCACCAGGTGGAACTCAACGTTGGCCATGCTGCAGCAGCTGCACACGCAGCAGAGGGCCATCAATGAGTACCTGTGCAACTATGGCACCAGGACAGGGTCAGGGGAGCTTGTTTTTTTTTCCCACGCCAGTGGGCCATGATCAGGGATGCATGCACTGTCCTGTCACCATTTGAGGAGGTCACGAGGATGGTGAGCAGTGACAGTGCATGCATCAGTGAAACTGTCCCTCTTGTCCACCTGTTGGAGCACACGCTGCGTGGAATAATGGTCAGGGCACTTGAGGTAGAACAGAGGGAGGAAGAGGAGGACTTCCTTACCTCTCAAGGCCCCCTTTATCCAGACAGTGTTCCTGCGTGCCCGCCGATCACACAGGAAGAGGACGAGGAGGAGGAGGAGGAGGAGGATTGTGTCAGTATGGAGGTGGAGCCTGGCACTCAGCATCAGCAGCAGTCTTTAAGGGGTCAGTCCCAAGAAACACATGGACTTGTACGTGGCTGGGAGGAGATGGCTGCGGACCATGTCGTCCTTAGTGACCCAGAGGACTCCGGACTGAATGCCTCAGCAAACCTACGCTGCATGGCCTCCCTGATCCTGCAAAGCCTGCGGAAGGATCCTTGTATTCGTGGTATCAAGGAGAAGGAACAATACTGGCTGGTAACCCTCCTTGATCCACGTTACAAGGGTAAGGTTGCGGACCTTATCTTGCCATCGCAGAGGGAGCAGAGGATGAAACATCTTCGGGAGGCCTTGCAGAAAGGTCTGTGCAACGCGTTCCCAGAGACAGGGAGGTTACAAACTCCTGTTTCTGGACAACGTGTTGCTGAGGCTTCGGTCAGTCAAAGAAGGAGCGGTGGAGAAGGTGACCGTCTGACCGATGTGTTCAGACAATTTTTTGGTTCGCAGCCCCAAGGTATGATCGGTTCCAGCAACCATCGCCAGTGTCTGTTTTACATGATGCAGCAATACCAAGGGGCAAGATCTGACTTGGACACCTTTCCCCCGAAAATCCTCTGGGTTACTGGGTCTTGAGGATGGATCACTGGCCAGAGCTTGCACAGTATGCAATTGAGCTACTGGCCTGTCCTGCATCCAGCGTTCTTTCAGAATGCACATTCAGTGCTGCTGGAGGCTTTGTAACCGATCACAGGGTGCGTCTGCCCACCGACTCGGTCGATCGACTGACCTTCATAAAAATGAATCAGTCTTGGATCACCACCAGCTACCAAGCACCTGATGCTGATGTAACCTAATAATTTTTTTTGAATTCTCAGATCCCTTCAAAGACTGCCTATGCTGATCCTGAGTAATTATCCTCTTCCTCCTCAATGATCACTCTGATAGCTTGTAAGAACATTTTTGGTTCTGGGCGCTACCACCAGTGCCTAAGGCCCAATTTTTCAGCCCCTGTTTAACAGGGGCGTGTATTACAATTTTTGCTGCAATACTTTGCAGCAGGGGTCGTTTCTGCGTTCCAACTAGAGTATCTGTGAGGGGTTGCAGTGTTGTGGCACCAGCACCAGTGCCTAAGGCCCAATTTTTCAGCCCCTGTTTAACAGGGTCATGTAATTACAATTCTTGATCTAATATTTCACAGCAGAGCTCGTTTCTGCGCCCACCAAGAGCGAGTGAGGACTTACAATGTTGTGGCACTAGCACCACCACCACCAAAGGCCCAATTTTTCTGCCCCTGTTCAACAGGGGCATGCAATTACAATTCTTGATCTAATATTTCACAGCAGGGCCCTGTGAGGGCTTACAGTGTTGTGGCCACAACAACACCTAAGGCCCAAATTTCTGCTGAGTATATAGGGCAGGCCCCTACTTTCAAACATCCAACTTACAAACGACTCCTACTTGCAAACGGAAGGAGACAACAGGAAGTGAAATGAAATCTACCCCTAGGAAGGGAAATTCTCTCCTGTAAGAGTTAATATGGGAAAAACGTTTCTCCTTTCCACTGATGCTTTATCACCAATCCTTGTTTCACAAAAAAAAACAAATTTTCAAAAAACATTTGTCATTGGGACAAAAAATTAGGTGAAATCTTCTGAAGAGGAGCACAGACGTCAAAACAAATGTCACAGGGGTGATAACCCTTCCCTATGTTTTCCAAAAAGCTTAAAATAGATCAGTTCAAAATTACAAACAGATTCTACTTAACAACAAACCTACAGTCCCTGTCTTGTTTGCACCGCCTGTATACTGCTGTTCAGAGTATTTAGGGCCTGGTGACCCCACGTCTTTCCTTTTTTTAAATTAGGTGCAGGGTTCCCCTTAATATCCATACAAGACCCAAAGGGCCTGGTAATGGACTGGGGGGTACCCATGCTGTTTGTCTCACTGATTTTCATCCTTATTGCCAGGCCCAGGGATGAGCTTCGAGTGAACATTGGCTGTTCGCAAGTTCGCTGAACAGCGAACAATTTGGGTTGTTCGCGGCAAATTCGAATGCCGCGGAACACCCTTTAAAAGTCTATGGGAGAAATCAAAAGTGCTAATTTTAAAGGCTAATATGCAAGTAATTGTCATAAAAAGTGTTTGGGGACCAGGGTCCTGCCCCAGGGGACATGGATCAATGCAAAAAAAAGTTTTAAAAACGGCCGTTTTTTCAGGAGCAGTGATTTTAATAATGCTTAAAGTCAAACAATAAAAGTGTAATATCCCTTTAAATTTCGTACCTGGGGGGTGTCTATAGTATGCCTGTAAAGGGGCGCATGTTTCCTGTGTTTAGAACAGTCTGACAGCAAAATGACATTTTGAAGGAAAAAACTCATTTAAAACTACCCGCGGCTATTGCATTGCCGACAATACACATAGAAGTTCATTGATAAAAACGGCATGGGAATTCCCCAAAGGGGAACCCCGAACCAAAATTAAAAAAAAATAAATGACGTGGGATTCCCCCTTAATTCCATACCAGGCCCTTCAGGTCTGATATGGATATTAAGGGGAACCCCGGCCAAAATTTAAAAAAAAAATGACGTGGGGTTCCCCCTAAATTCCATACCAGACCCTTCAGGTCTGGTATGGATTTTAAGGGGAACCCCGCGCCAAAAAAAAAACAAAAAACGCGTGGGGTCCCCCCAAAAATCCATACCAGACCCTTATCCGAGCACGCAACCTGGCAGGCCGCAGGAAAAGAGGGGGGGATGAGAGTGCGGCCCCCCCCCCTCCTGAACCGTACCAGGCCACATGTCTTCAACACTGGGAGGGTGCTTTTGGGGTAGCCCCCCAAAACACCTTGTCCCCATGTTGATGAGGACAAGGGCCTCATCCCCACAACCCTGGCCGGTTGTTGTGGGGGTCTGCGGGCGGGGGGCTTATCGGAATCTGGAAGCCCCCTTTAACAAGGGGACCCCCAGATCCCGCCCCCCCTGTGTGAAATGGTAAGGGGGTACTTACCCCTACCATTTCACTAAAAAACTGTCAAAAATGTTAAAAATGACAAGAGACGGGGGGGCGTGGCCAAGACCGGCATGTGAGAGGACGCACTTCTCACAGCTCCTGCCTGATCCGTGTACTGATCCTTCCCCGGCATCGCTGATCCTGGTTCTTTCGGCTCCCCAGCTGGCTACCGAGTCCCAGTACCCCCCGGACCCACCCCCGGCCCTCTGCACGAGGGGGAAAACCCGCCGAGGCCCGTGGGAGATGGCGGGACCGGAATCCCAAGATGGCGCCGTCGCGCCTGCAGCCTTGCACCAGCGCGCTCCCCGGACAGTGGATAGGACAAAAGACGGCAGCAATAAGAAAGCTTCAAAGACCCAGGGTAAGGAACAGTATAGAGATATCCTCTACTATGCCCAGAAGCTACAGGGCCCCGGGACAACAGACGAGGGGGGGTCAGCTTACAAAAGGGGAGAGGCGGATAAGACATTACAAGCAGACTGGGATATGGACACAGTAAGCACACCTAACCTCTTCATGGAGGAAGACACTCGCCCTCCCTCCCCCTCCCCTTCGGAAGACATACCAGAGACTCTGGAGCAACCTACACTAGCTGAAATCCTGAAAGCAGTTCATATGTGTACTGCTGCAGTCAATGTCATGAAAGATCAGTTGGGGGGTGTCAGGGAGGAGATGTCCTTTCTCAGACAGGATCTGCAAAAGGTCAGGGAAAGGGCCACGGCGGTGGAAAGCAGAGTGAGCGATATGGAGGACAAAATCCCCCCAATTGCACAGGAAGCTAGAGCAGCACACCACATGGCTCAAGAAACATACAACAGGGCGGAAGACACAGAGAACCGTCTACGGAGGAATAACGTCCGCATAGTGGGGCTCCCTGAGAAGTCTGAGGGTAAGGACCCCACTACCTTTGTGGAGAACTGGCTCATTGAGATTTTTGGCCGGGAGGCGTTTTCCCCTTTTTTCACTGTGGAGAGAGCACATAGAGTCCCTGGCAGACCCCCCCCACAGGGAGCCCCTCCCAGGTCCATGTTGGCAAAGCTACTACACTATCGAGACAGGGAAGCTATACTACGATGTGCACGGGAGAAAGCAAATGTTAAGTTTAATGGCGTCAGAGTCTCATTCTACCCTGATTTCTCAGCGGAGGTGCAGAGAAGCAGAGCGAAATTTGGGGAAGTAAAGAAACGTCTGAGAGCCCTGCAATTACCATACGCTATGCTTTACCCAGCTAAACTGCGAGTGATGGCGGATGGGCATACACAGTTCTTTGAATCACCCAGAGATGCAATGATGTGGTTAGATCATAATGAACAAGCCCTGCGACACCGCCGGCCTGATGCGGAAGGAGACTGACCCTGATACGCAGCCAAGATTTCCTCTCAATACGGAGTATACTGATGTTGTTATTTTTTCTACTGACTAAGCAGATGACCATGCCTACACCTTGTATGGTCATCCCTTGACCTACTCACTTGTTCTTTTCCTTGTTTAGATGCCGGGAACACATTTCATGTATAGAAACGCTGGAGATAAAAGAACTGAGCTTTTTTCCAATTTTTCTTTGTCCACGTGACTCTGTTTTGTTCGGGTGGCAATGCGAGCTCCTACAGTCAGCCAGCTTTTAGGCTGTGCTGCCAGGCTATGTTTGGCCTGGCCGATGAAGCTATTGTGGTTGATCCTACTATCCTGCCCCACACTGGTGGTCATTGACGTCAGTGAGGGATACCTGCCTTGGTTCCACCATACTACAATAGAAATGAAGTTTGTTGGCACCGTTGTGCCAGGTTATGGTTTACAGTTTGCACTACCTTACAGTCCAGAGACTTACCTGAATTTGCTTACTAGCCTCTCTGTCAATTTGCCACACATGTACAAGACTGCCTATCATCGTCTCCATGGACTCACCACACAGATGACCACTGTTTACCCATGCCAACTGATGACGACACTTTCACAATGGCGGGATCTTCGCTGATTTCCTGGAATGTTAGGGGCATGAACTCCCCCCTTAAGCGCACTATGATATTTACTTGTCTAAAGAAGTTTTTTCCTGCTGTTATATGTCTACAGGAGACACATCTCACTACAGTGACCAGGAGCTGTTTGAAGCACAGATGGATAGGATGGGCCTATCACTCCACCCACACCTCTTTTTCTCGGGGTGTGAGTGTAGTGATACACAGATCCCTGGATTTCCAGGAATTTGCTTCTAAGATAGATGTAGAGGGGAGATTTGTATTTCTGCATTGTCGTATTGGAATTTTGCATTGTATTTTAGCCTGTGTGTACATACCCCCCCCATTTGATGCACGGGTGCTTCGGCTTTTCCTGGAATTTCTGACGGATAAGCCGAACCTCCCTATGCTCATTGTAGGGGATTTCAATAGTTGGCTAAACCCCGCTCTAGATAAACATCCACCCCCGGGAATACAAGCCCCATGCAGGGCAACACCATTGGCTAGAATGCTGCAGGAGCTGGGTTGGCTAGACATATGGAGACATAGAAACCCAGTAACTAAGCAATTCTCTTGCTTTTCAAAAACCCACGGGTCTCTATCCAGGATAGACTTGGCTGTGGGAAACTCGGATATGCTCCCCTCGGTCTCTGAAGTTTCATATAAACCCAGATGCGTTTCAGATCATTCTTATATGGTACTAAAACTAGTCACAACACAGGGGTCTATGCTCCCCAAGGCACCATGGAAATTTAATGCCTTTTGGCTTCAGCTGTTCGCATCTCCTGAGAGACTAGAGGGAAGCATCAGTGGGTTTTTTCAGGTTCAGCCAACTCCAGCGGCCGTTGTGGCAGAGTGGGAGAAATTTAAACTATATCTCCGTAGACTGCTAAGCAATGAGGTTACCAAAGTTAAACAGCGCTCTGAAACTCTCAGGGAAACATTGGAGATGCAGGTCCATTCCCTGGAGGAGAAGTATGTGCAGAATCCCACTGATTCCGCAAGGGAGGCCTGGCAGGCAGCTCAATCTGCTTATGGGCACCTCCTGGCCTCCTCGGCGGAAAAGAAAAGATTCTTCTCTAAAACTGCCTTTTTTGAGGAGGGGGAGACAACGGGCCGCCTTCTTGCAAGAATTGCTAACTCAGAACAGAAGTCCCCAGTAATCGGAGCCATAAAAACTAAAGGGGGACAGTTGGTACAGTCGCCTGATTTAATATTGAACACACTAGCCGAGTTCTATGAGACATTATATCGCCCAACTTCATTAAAAAACCCGGGGGAGTTGGGTAATTACTTGGACGGCATTGTTTTCCCGCAGCTCTCTGCAGTACAACGCCGGGAGTTGGATTCCTCGATATCACTGGAGGAACTGCAGGTGGCTGTGGCTGCGTTTCCCAACTGTAAAGCCCCAGGGGGGGATGGTATCCCCATGGAGATATACAAAAAATACTCTGAAATATTGTTGCCCAAGCTCTTGGCAATGTTTAACGCGGCCAGAGACCAGTCTGCCCTTCCACCATCTATGTCGCAAGCCCATATTGTGCTGATTTTAAAACCAGGTAAAGATCCCGTAGATCCAGCATCCTATAGACCGATATCGTTACTCCAGTCAGACATTAAAATCCTGGCCAAAGTACTAGCTCTTAGACTAAACAAGGTGATCACTTCAGTGATACATCCAGATCAGGCGGGATTTATGCCTAATAAATCCACGACGATAAACTTGAGAAGGCTATTTCTTAATATGCAGACGCAGACTGACAACATGGGATCAAGGGCTCTTTTGTCACTAGACACTATGAAAGCCTTTGATAGTGTGGAGTGGCCTTATCTTTGGGAGGTTCTGAGGCGATTTGGCTTTGGGGACACATATATCACCTGGGTACGTTTGCTGTATCACTGCCCTCGGGCTGCCATAAGGGAGGCAGGTAGAATGTCGCTGTCGTTTGCCTTGGGCCGGGGCACGCGGCAGGGGTGCCCTTTATCCCCCCTGCTGTTTGCCCTGGCGATAGAGCCCCTAGCAATTAAGATTAGAAATCACAAGGGTATCACAGGCTTCTGCTATGGAGATAGACAGGAGAAAGTGATGCTCTATGCGGATGACACCATGATATTGTTGGGTGATATGGAGCAATCCCTGAGGAACACAATGGACACAGTGATTCGGTTTGGGGAATTTTCAGGTCTGAAGATAAACTGGGCCAAATCTGCTTTGATGCCCCTAGACGGTGCCACAGTCCAAGACGGTGAGAGAGCAGGAGAAATTCCCGTTACCCATTCCTTCAAATACCTGGGGATATGGATTACACCCCAAATTAGGGATTACGGTCAACTCAACATTTCCCCACTTTTGGCCAGGTTTCGACAGCGGGTCAAGACATGGAACGCTCTGTGTATGTCGGTTGCGGGCAGAGTGAATCTAATCAAAATGATTCTGATGCCCCAACTACTATACATGCTACATAATTCCCCAATAGTGATCCCACTGAAGATCTTTAGGATAGTCAACACCATATTCCGTGAACTTATCTGGAACAATAAGCCCCCGAGGATAAAACTAGAACACTTACAGCGCCCTAAAGACGAAGGTGGCCTTGCTCTCCCGAATCCATGGTTGTACTATCTGGCGTCCCAGATGCAACACTTGATAGGTATTATGGCCATGGAGGGTGTAGTGGGCGACAGATCCCCCAGTGCTTCCGAGGCTATTATGCTCCATGCAGTGGGTGGGCGATCAGTCCCGACTGCTCTTGAGGCATTGGCCTTTGGTAAACCTCAAAAAACCTTCCCCACATACAGTCTTATACAAAAAGTATGGAATAAGGTCAATTATTTGCAGGGGGTCACGGGTTTCACTGAGTTTAGCCCGATTTGGGCAAATGGGACCTACCCGGAGCTAGCCAAATTGCAGCACACAGACAAGTGGAAGGGACATGGTATCTTCTACCTGGCTCAAATTATAAGTAATGGGAAACTGGTGTCCTGGGAAATTTTGAAAGAAAAATACGGGTTACCTCAACATATGAAGTTCTACTATATGCAACTCAGACACGCATTTATAGCCCAATCTAGGACCACTGAGTGGCATATGGACCCTAATCCCATTCTTTCCCAACTTAGAATTGCAGAGGTCTCTAAGGGATTTATTTCCCAATGCTATGGCACATTATCTACTCAATACCATTTCAAACACCCCCTTACGGTCAAAAGAAAGTGGGAAACGGACTTAGGGCCCCTAGATGACGATCAGTGGGAGGAAGCCCTGCAATCAGTGGCTATCTGTTCCCTAAATGTGACACAAAGGTTGACCCAACTATACACACTTCTGAGAGTATATTACACGCCCCATAGACTCCATGCTATGGGACTGACGCCCTCCCCGCTGTGTACTAGGTGTAAAAGGGATCATGGTGAGTTGATACATATGCTTTGGCGCTGTCCCAAACTACATGTGTATTGGAGGGGGGTGATAGAGGTTCTGTCTGCAGTGTTTGGGGTACAGATTCCTCTGGACCCTAGACAGTGTATTCTGAACTTATTGGACGAATTAGAATGGGAAACACATATTAGAGAAGCCCTCACACGGACCCTTTTCATGGCCCGTAAATTGATTATGATACATTGGAAGTCTGAGTCGCCCCCTACAGTTAAGGAGTGGATTACAGCAGTGGGTAATACGCTAAGGATGGAGAAAATCATATACCAGCATAGGGGATGTGCTGCCAAATTTGAAAAATTGTGGGAGCCGTGGCTGGGAACTCCGGGATTGGCCCCGGAGGACCTGGTCATGGATAGACTCCTGAGACTTAATGCGGGCTGAGAGACCCCACACCCTAATAACCTGACAGAACATACATTTAAACACAGATGTACTGGAAGTTATGCAGGGTATCTTGAATGTGGAGTGTCTAGGGGAGAATGGCATGTTATGTTCTATTATTTTGAGGCTTGGCTCCCAGGGAACGGGGGGTGTTATACCATATCGTAATTGTAAGGCTTATGAATCTCTGGACTGTATGCTGTTAATTTTCAATAAAGAATTTTTTTTCTGGATAAAAAAAAAAAAAAAAAAAATGACAAGAGACAGTTTTTGACAATTCCTTTATTTAAATGCTTCTTCTTTCTTCTATCTTCCTTCATCTTCTGGTTCTTCTGGTTCTTCTGGCTCTTCTGGTTCTTCCTCCGGCGTTCTCGTCCAGCATCTCCTCCGCGGCGTCTTCTATCTTCTTCTCCTCGGGCCGCTCCGCACCCATGGCATGGGGGGGAGGCTCCCGCTCTTCTCTTCTTCTTTTCTTCTCTTCTTCTCTTCTTCTCTTCTTCATTTTCTTCTCCGGGCCGCTCCGCAACCCATGCTGGCATGGAGGGAGGCTCCCGCTGTGTGACGGCGCTCCTCGTCTGACAGTTATTAAATAACAGGGGGCGGGGCCACCCGGTGACCCCGCCCCCTCTGACGCACGGGACATGACGGGATTTCCCTGTGTCATTCCCTGTGACGTCACAGGGAAGTCCCGTCAAGTCACCGGAGGGGGGCGGGGTCACCGGGTGGCCCCGCCCCCCGTTATTTAAGAACTGTCAGACGAGGAGCGCCGTCACACAGCGGGAGCCTCCCTCCATGCCAGCATGGGTTGCGGAGCGGCCCTGAGAAGAAAATGAAGAAGAGAAGAAGAGAAGAAAAGAAGAGAAGAGTGGGAGCCTCCCCCCATGCCATGGGTGCGGAGCGGCCCGAGGAGAAGAAGATAGAAGACGCCGCGGAGGAGATGCTGGACGAGAACGCCGGAGGAAGAACCAGAAGAGCCAGAAGAACCAGAAGATGAAGGAAGATAGAAGAAAGAAAAAGCATTTAAATAAAGGAATTGTCAAAAACTGTCTCTTGTCATTTTTAACATTTTGACAGTTTTTTAGTGAAATGGTAGGGGTAAGTACCCCCTTACCATTTCACACAGGGGGGGGCCGGGATCTGGGGGTCCCCTTGTTAAAGGGGGCTTCCAGATTCCGATAAACCCCCCGCCCGCAGACCCCCACAACCACCGGCCAGGGTTGTGGGGATGAGGCCCTTGTCCTCATCAACATGGGGACAAGGTGTTTTGGGGGGCTACCCCAAAGCACCCTCCCAATGTTGAGGGCATGTGGCCTGGTACGGTTCAGGAGGGGGGGGCCGCACTCTCGTCCCCCCCTCTTTTCCTGCGGCCTGCCAGGTTGCGTGCTCGGATAAGGGTCTGGTATGGATTTTTGGGGGGACCCCACGCCGTTTTTTTTTTTTTTTTTTGGCGCGGGGTTCCCCTTAAAATCCATAACAGACCTGAAGGTCCTGGTATGGAATTTAGGAGGACTCCCACGTCATTTTTTTTTCCAATTTTGGTTCAGGGTTCCCCTTTGGGGAATTCTCATGCCGTTTTTATCAATGAACTTCTATGTGTATTGTCGGCAATGCAATAGCCGCGGGTAGTTTTAAATGAGTTTTTTCCTTCAAAATGTCATTTTGCTGTCAGACTGTTCTAAACACAGGAAACATGCGCCCCTTTACAGGCATACTATAGACACCCCCCAGGTATGAAATTGAAAGGGATATTACACTTTTATTGTTTGACTTTAAGCATTATTAAAATCACTGCTCCTGAAAAAACGTCCGTTTTTAAAAC
Organism: Lithobates septentrionalis; assembly: GCA_037952835.1. NCBI lineage: Eukaryota > Metazoa > Chordata > Amphibia > Anura > Ranidae > Lithobates > Lithobates septentrionalis. The sequence continues at coordinate 2,358,809 of JBBDGP010001229.1, read as the reverse complement.
TTTTTTTTGCATTGATCCATGTCCCCTGGGGCAGGACCCGGGTCCCCAAACACTTTTTATGACAATAACTTGCATATTAGCCTTTAAAATTAGCACTTTTGATTATTCATGTTCGTGTCCCATAGACTTTAACGGTGTTCGCGTGTTTGAACGAACTTTTTTCCTGTTCGCATGTTCTGGTGCGAACCGAACAGGGGGGTGTTCGGCTCATCCCTAGCCAGGACCCTACATTACATTAAAGCCGCAAGCAGTTTTAAATTACTTTTTTTCCTTTAAAAATGACATTTTGTGCAGGGACTGTTCTAAGCATGGGAAACATGCGCCACTTTACAGGCATACTATAGACACCTCCCAGGTACGATATTTAAAGGAATATTTCACTTTTTTTTTTAACTTTGAGCATCATTAAAATCACTGCTCCCGAAAAAACGGCCGTTTTTAAAAGTTTTTTTTGCATTAATACATGTCCGCTGGAGCAGGACCCGGGTCCCCAAACCCTTTTTAGGACAATACCATGCAAATTAGCCTTTAAAATGAGCACTTTTGATTTTGAACGTTCGAGTCCCATAGACGTCAATGGGGTTCTAACGTTCGTGCAAATTTTCGTTCCGTTCGCAGGTTCTGGTGCGAACCGAACCGGGGGGTGTTTGGCTCATCCCTAGTCCTAACCCTACAGCGGAGATCATAGACCTAGGTATAGTGGCTGTGGATATAGACTGGCTACAGCAAAGAGGTGCTGCAGCAGCAGAAGTCACAGCAGCACCAACTGAAAGGAGAGGTACAGATACCAGCAGCCATGGAAGAGGAATTCAGAAGGAGGTTGCGAGAGATGCAGATACAGCATAGAGGACCAGTTTTAGAGCAGGTCCTGCTGGGATGGTCTGATTCTATCCGGTGCGAACTCTGGAAGGAAGCACTAGCCTGTGAGCAACAACACCAAGTTAAATTTCTCCCCTCCATCCACGTAAGGTACTGGTCGCAGTATGACGTAGGAATGCTGTTATTGGGAGAACAACCGTAGCAGGAGTGGACAGCTGAGTTAACTAGGCTGATTCGGGCAGAGAGAGCCCTCCAGTGGTATGTAGCCCAAGAGTGCCCGTGGTCAGCAGATGACAGCCTCATGGAAGGCTTTGACTATGATGGCCTGGGATTTTTGTATTGGAGGCTGTCCAGGGACCCTGACGTTGGGAGTGGCGTTTGGAGGAAATAAGGGAGCACAGAGAGCGAAGACTAAATGTCTCGGAAGGGCACTGGGCACAGGAAGATTTGGAGTTTCTGGCCATTCAGGAATGGGAGCTAGAGATCACCTACAGACAGCTGCTATACTCTGCTCAGCAACAGGGTGGGGCTCCCTTTGCCTGGGACTATCAGGAATTACCAGTTTACAACTCTGAAATCCTGGCTGAAGAATTAGCAGTGGAAAATCTGGAGATTACCATCCCCAAAGCTGAAGTGCTGACAACAGGGCAGAGTTCTGCTAACCTCTGCCCAGCACTGATAGCATCTTCTGGGTTCCATGGACATGAGATTGTGAACTTCTATCCCCAGACACCAGTTGCAGAGACAGGGGATTTGATAGACTTTTCTGCTGAGGAAGAACAACCTGATGAGCCTCCAGCAGAATAGCTGGTATTAGGACCAAACTTCAGTGTGCTCTTCCCAGCACCAACAGAAGTATCTGTGGAGTTACAAGAAACTTCCCCAGCTGAACCCTCTGCCACCGGACAGAGGGTCCAAGACCTCTGCCCTACACCTGCGGCAGTTCCGGAGGCCCAGGATGAGAAGGAGATGGTCCCTTCCCAGCAGCAGATGGCACCCCAGAATGATGCCACCAACCCACCAGAAGAGCTGGCAACAGAGCAGAGTGCTACAAGCCTCTGCCATCACCTAACAGAAGAGGTAGTTCCTGTGGTAGTGGATGGGACTTCGGTCTTCACTGACACAACCCCAAAAATTGGTGCGGCACTGGTACAGGAGGATGGCAGCCATGCTTTGCAAGCACTGGAGGATTTTCACCTACCAAAAGTAGATGGGACTTCAGTCTGCACTTGTATACCCCAGGGATGCTGGGCGGTCGGCAACTGTAAATACTGCAGCTGCCTGCCTGTGGTACTAATAGGATCAGAACAACACCAGCAATTGTCTTCAGGTAGCTTTAGGTGCACACTGTGCAGAGGACACAGTACACTAACTGTAAATACTGCAGCTGCCTGCCTGTGGTACTAATAGGATCAGAAGAACACCAGCAATTGTCTTCAGGTAGCTATAGGTGCACACTGTGCAGAGGACACAGTACAATAACTGTAAATACTGCAGCTGCCTGCCTGTGGTACTAATAGGATCAGAACAACACCAGCAATTGTCTTCAAGTAGCTTTAGGTGCACACTGTGCAGAGGACACAGTACACAAACTGTAAACACTGCAGCTGCCTGCCTGTGGTATTAATAGTATCAGAACACCAGCAATTGTCTTCAGGTAGCTTTAGGTGCACACTGTGCAGAGGACACAGTACACTAACTGTAAATACTGCAGCTTCCTGCCTGTGGTGTTAACAGGATCAGAAGAACACCAGCAATTGTCTTCAGGTAGCTTTAGGTGCACACTGTGCAGAGGACACAGTACATTAACTGTAAATACTGCAGCTGCCTGCCTGTGGTACTAAGAGGATCAGAAGAACACCAGCAATTGTTTTCAGGTAGCTTTAGGTGCACACTGTGCAGAGGACACAGTACAGTAACTCTAAATACTGCAGCTGCCTGCCTGTGGTACTAATAGGATCAGAAGAACACCAGCAATTTTCTTCAGGTAGCTTCAGATGCACACTGTGCAGAGGACACAGTACACTAACTGTAAATACTTTAAATACTTAAAAAACACCTGCCTGCCTGTCAGTATATTAAGAAGAAAAATAACAGGAACGGATCTAGCTAAACTGTATACTGTGTAATATATATATATATATATATATATATATATATATATATATATATATATATATATATATATATAATAATATATACACACACACAACACCAAGGATGCATATATATATATATATACACACAAAATACACTGTAAGTGCAGCTAACTGACTCGCGTGCCTACTCTATCTAACTTAAATCAAATGTCACTGTCTCTCTGTCTATCTCTCTCTGCCGCCGCAACACACTACACAAGGCCACCACACAGGCGGCCTTATATAGTGTGGAGCGTGTACTAAACCCCCTGAGCCATAATTGGCCAAAGCCACCTTGGCTTTGGCCAATTATGGCTCTCTGTACAGACGGCGCTGTGATTGGCCAAGCATGCGGGTCATAGTGCATGCTTGGCCAAGCATCAGCCAGCAATGCACTGCGATGCTGCAGTGAATTATGGGCCATGACGCGCCATTCAATTTAGGCACGAACGGCCCATAACGTTCGCAATTCGACGAATGGTCGAACAGGCGATGTTCGACTCGAAGCTCATCCCTACTGGTAAGATGCTTTCTTATTGTTTTACTCCTATCCAGGATCAATTTTATATTTTGGATAAATGTATAATTTTAGTGTGGATGCTTAACCAGTTGCCGCCCACCCACTGTCAAATGACGGAGGGGCAGTGCGGCTCTCGTTCTGGGCAGACATCATATGACGTCGGCCCATTCAAACAGGGCATGCGCGCAGCCCTGCATTGTCGGTGGCGGCGTGTCCCGGAGACACAGCACGTCACCGACAGGGCTGAACAGCCATTGGGCATGGCTGTTTACCACATGATCGGCCTTGATTAAGTCACGACCAACTACACATATGGTACTGGCCACTTGAAAATGACGCATGCGCGGGATCGGGAGCACCCTGCGCGGACATGTCAGTGGCGGCATGTTGCCAGGAACACTGCTCGTCACCGACAATGGTAAACAGCCAATGGCTGGCGGCTATTTACCACGTGATCGGCTGTGATCCATTCACAGCCGATCACTAAATGTAAACAAAGGACGTTTCTAGTGTGAGGAGAGAAGAGCCAGGAGCAGTGAGTTACCAATCTGTGTGTGTATTGTATCAAGCACCACACAGTAAATAGAACCTGTCACATCGCCCCCCCATTGCACCTGTCATCCAACAGTCACCACATCAGTGCTTATAAAAGTGCACCTCTCACCCATCAGTGCCCGTAAAGTGCACCTGTCACCATCAGAGACTGCCATCACTGACCGTCAGCGGTGCACCCATCACCCATCAGTGACCATCGCCTGTCACTCATTAGTCACCCGCCGGTGACCATCACCAGTGAACCATCCATGATCCTCATCTGTCACCTATCAGTCCCATAAAGTGCACTGGTCACCATCAGAGACTGCCACCAATGACCGTCACTGGTCACCCATCAGTAACCCACCCGTGACCCTCATCTGTCACCTATCAATCCCATAAGGTGCATCGGTCACCATCAGAGACTGCCATTAGTGACCCTCACCTGTCACCCATCAGTGACCATTACCTGTCACCTATCAATGACCTGAAAACTATCAGTGAACGTCACCTCCCACCTGTCTGTCACCCATCGCACAACCCATCAACAAAATGTCCAAAAAAGTTTATAACAGTGAGGAGGCATTCCACCAATCGATAGTAGTGGATGGGCAAATAAATGAAGAATGGGTCCTTCCTAAAAGGGCACTGTGCTCTGGAAACCAGGCAGCCACCAGTGAAAGACCCCAAGAACAAGGGCCCAGTACCAGTGCTGCTGCCAGTGAAAGACCCCAAGAAATGTCCAGGCGCAGTACCATTGCTGCCGCATTACGCACTTGTACCAGCACAGGAACTTCAAATCCCCCAACTACCAGCACTGGAGTGTCACGTCCCTCAAGAGCCAGGGCCGCTACATACCTGCCAGATGGTCTTGCCAACCCAACATGGCTGCCTTCCGACTCGGGATCAGCAAGAATTCCCTCTTTCACCGCACAGCCAGGTGTGCAGGTCAATACCCCAAATTTCACAGAAATAAAACAATATATTCCTAGCAAAAGGGCCAGATACAGAGTCAAATTTTACAAGCTTTGTGAGAGAGTCATGGGATATCTGTATGGGTTCCGCATATATGAAGGAAGAGATTCCCAGCTCCAGCCCCCTGAGTGCCCAGCCTAAAGGGGCAAAACTGGTAATATTGTATGGGACTGAATAAAGGTTGCCACATTATACCTGGATAACTTTTATACCAGCTTGCCCCTTTTCAAACATCTATACATTGCTAAAACCCTGGCCTGTGGAACCACCGGAAAGAACAGGAAGGGCTTCCCACAATCCATAGTGAATAAAAAAACTGCGAAGGGGGGGGGAGAGCAACTTTGAGATGCAACGAAGTGCTGGCCTTGAGGTGGAAGGATAACAGGAATGTGTACATGATGTCCACCATCCATGACACTACAGTTGAGATTCAAAGAAGAAAGGTCCCATTAAAAAGCCAACCTGTATCCAAGAATACAATCTCTACATGGGGGGTGGATTTCAACGAACAAATGCTTCAGCCCTATTTGTCAATAAGGAGGTCCCGTTTCTGGTACAAGGAAGTATCAATTTATCTAATTAATTTGGCCATTTATAATGCATACATTAATTTACACCAAATCCATGGAAAGCCTCTCCCACTTCGAAAAATTAATCAAAGAAGTTGTCACGTCCCTCATCTACCAACATAGACCCCCCTCAGAAAACTACGCTTCTACCTACCGCTTGGACAGCTGGCACGTGAACTGACCCTGGCCTGTTTTATCGACTATGCTTTTGCCTACCGCTTGGACTGATCTGTTGCCCTGCTACTGTAGTACACAGGGGTCTCACATATGCGAGGGTTTCCAGACTAGTTTTTCCGGATGGAGAAAACAACTCTTTGTTTTCTCCAGGTTTCATAATTTCTGGATTAGGGTCTGGAGTTCGGAGGCTTCATAGAGATTTGGGTGGGCGAAACCTCTACACCGGTGCCCCTGTTCACCGCTCTTACCCGATTGAGGCCCTCAGCCTGCTGCTGACTTACTGCCATCATGCCTATGCCTCTCGCATGAACTGACCACACCTCTACCTGGACTATGGAAATAATTAGCTGTAGCAAGAGGCAGTATATTTATGAAGGGCTGGAGAGTGGTTCAATAATGAGTGTCTGCAGGTAACAGTGTACCAGGACCAATATTATGGCTGTGCTGGCTGTCTCTGCCTGGACAATTCCTATGGACAAATGCTTCGGCTGTGCTGACAATATCCTTGTGCTGACTATAGACAATATTCCTGCCTGCTGCCTGGATAAATTACTATTGTTGTCGATAAGCACATCCCTGCCTGCTGCCTGAACCAATTCTCTCCTCTGTGAACACTACTAAAACCACAGGTAATACTTTTTTTTTCACCCTTTCTTCAAAAGAATTTATTTTGCAGTGTAATTCTTGGTATGTACATGCTATTTGTTAGAAATATGAAGGGCCTTCAAAAATGATAGGTTGTCAGGAAATTAGATATTTTTATGTTCCTAGAATGCTATTTGAATGTTGGGCCTCTGTATGTGGCCAGGCTGTGTAAAAGTCTCACACACATGGTATCACCATACTCAGGAGGAGTAGGAGAATCTATTTTGGGGTCCAATTTTTTGCTATGTACATGCTATGTGTTAGAAATATTGAATTGACGAACAGAATCCCCCTATTGGGGCTTTAATGCAGCCAATGATATATAATGAACGAAATACAAAAGGAGTAGTAATGACTGTTTATGTTTATATTAATACAGCAAATACTGTCAACAAAAATTGGGACGTGGGCTAAAATCCAAAAAATGAGCAAAATAAGAAAACAATACAAATAGCAAAGGGCAGTGTGCGATAGGGTTACATCATGGGCAACAATAATACAATAACACATAGATGTTGATTGTGTGAGATCCTGACGCGTTTCGACCCCAATGGGTCTTCTTCAGAGGATAAATATATGGAAAAACTGTAAAAATGTAGACATGTGTCAAACAATATAAAGCCAAAAGGAAAAGAATATATAAACATTTCCATATATATTATATATTCTTTTCCTTTTGGCTTTATATTGTTTGACACATGTCTACATTTTTACAGTTTTTCCATATATTTATCCTCTGAAGAAGACCCATTGGGGTCGAAACGCGTCAGGATCTCACACAATCAACATCTATGTGTTATTGTATTATTGTTGCCCATGATGTAACCCTATCGCACACTGCCCTTTGCTATTTGTATTGTTTTCTTATTTTGCTCATTTTTTGGATTTTAGCCCACGTCCCAATTTTTGTTGACAGTATTTATAAACATTTATAAACATTTATAAACATAAACAGTCATTACTACTCCTTTTGTATTTCATTCATTATATATCATTGGCTGCATTAAAGCCCCAATAGGGGGATTCTGTTCTTCAATTCAATATTCGGGGTGCGCAGCCTCCTTGCCTGTACTCTCAAGAGTGTCCCTTTTTTCTTTTGTGTTAGAAATATCTTTTAAATGGACAACTTTGTGTAAAAAAAATAAATAAATAAAAAAAAGCATAGTCATTTTTTTCCCACATTTTCCAAAAACTTCTGGAAAAAAATGACATGTTCAAAAGACTCATTATGCCTCATAGATTATACATTGGGGTGTTTGCTTTCCAGAATAGGGTCATTTTGTTGGCAGTTCCATTGTCCTGGTGCTCAAGGGCCTTCAAAAGTGTAATAGGTGGTTGAGAAATGAGATGTGTAATTTATGCTCGTAGAACATCTGAAGGTGCTACTTCAATGTTGGGCTTCTGTATGTGGCCAGGCTGTGTAAAAGTCTCACACATGTGGTATCGCCATACTCAGGAGGAGTAGAAGAATGTGTTTTGGAGTGTAGTTGCAAGTATACATATGCTGTGTGAGAAATAACCTGTTAATATGACAGTTTTGTAAAAAAAAAAAAGCCACACACTTAATTTTGCTTAAATACCACCAAAAGAAAGCTCTATTTGTGTGAAAAAAGGATTAAACAATTTAATTTGGGTAAAGTGTTGCAGGACTGAGTAATTGTCATTTAAAGTGTGAGAGCACTAAAAGCTGAAAATTGGCCTGGTCAGGAAGGGAGTGTAAGTGCCCTGTAGGCAAGTGGTTAAACTTTTTTTAGAAATAAAATACTACACTATATACATCTTTTTTGTGGCTCCATATGGTGAGCATTTTTTATGCAGTATTAAGACCTAGATGTGCATTGCCCTCTTGTGGTAATGTGTATCGTTGCCTAATAAAGTCTGGAATGTGTATTTTCCAGTTGGTGAGAAGTACTGCGGCTTGTTAAAAACTTGTTAAAAGTGGTGAAACTGGAATAACCATCTTTAATATATATATATGCGCTGTTGCTGCACTCTTTTCAGCCCATGAGGCCATAGAGAGGGAACAAAAAACTAGAAAATATTGGACTTTACTGGTACCAGAAAAAGGATGGCCACATGGGTAATGTAAAAATAACAAAATTTATTAAACACAAATATTACAGAAGAAAGAAAATTTTAAAAACGTGCATGAATGTGATATAAGATATACGCCATAATGAGAAGCCAACATGTCTATGCTAAATTCCAAAAAGGTTGACGCGTTTCACATCGTTACTTCCTCGGGACCCCATTGATTTGGCAGCAGAGATAATGGCCTATACACAAGAAAATTTGCAATAATCAATTAGTATTCAACATATGTCCAGATAGCCATACAGTTTGTTATATCTCATATGTCAACTTACGTCTCATCACAGGGGCGTAGCACAAGGATAGTGGAACAAATAGTGCAGACAAGATTAGTGTGGGGTAGTAGAATAACATATACAAATGTAGCCCTATAATAGCGAAATAAAATAAATACATAAATGACCAGTCAACTAAGATAACCTCCTCATATACTATAATATCCCTTTAGTGCAGGACTTGTCTATAGATGAAAAACAAGGCACAATTTGGAAAAAGCAAAAGTAGGGTAGTACCCCAGATATACAAGCTTGTTGTCAAGATATCCGGAATAAGGGTAAAAGACCTACAATTATCAACAAAATACAATTAGGCACAATACCAAAGAGACAATGGTCCAAAAATAAAAAATCTATACAGTATCTCACAAAAGTGAGTACACCCCTCACATTTTTGTAGATATTTTACTATATCTTTTCATGTGACAAACACTGAATAAATGACACTTTTTTGCAATGTAAAGTAGTGAGTGTACAGCTTGTATAACAGTGTAAATTTGCTGTCCCCTCAAAATAACTAACAGCCATTAATGTGTGAACCGCTGGCAACAGAAGCGAGTACACCCCTAAGTGAAAATGTTCAAATTGGGCCCAATTAGCCATTTTCCCTCCCCGGTGTAATGTGACTCGTTAGTGTTAGAAGGTCTCAGGTGTGAATGGGGAGAAGGTGTGTTAAATTTGGTGTTATCCCTCTCACTCTCTCATACTGGTCACTGGAAGTTCAACATGGCACCCCATGGCAAAAAATTCTGAGGATCTAAAAAAAAAGAATTGTTGCTCTACATTAAGATGACCTAGGCTATAAGAAGATTGCCAAGACCCTGAAACTGAGCTGTAGCATGGTGGCCAAGACCATACAGCGGTTTAACAGGACAGGTTCCACTCAGAACAGGCCACGCCATGGTCGACCAAAGAAGTTGAGTGCATGTGCTCAGCGTCATTTCCAGAGGTTGTCTTTGGGAAATAGACGTATGAGTGCTGCTGACATTACTGCAGAGATTGAAGCGGTGGGGGGTCAGCTTGTCAGTGCTGAGACCATATGCCACGCACTGCATCAAATTTTTTCTACATGGCTGTCGTCCCAGAAGGAAGCCTCTTCTAAAGATGATGCACACGAAAGCCTGCAAACAGTTTGCTGAAGACAAGCAGAATAAGGACATGGATTACTGGAACAATGTCCTGTGGTCTGAGACCAAGATAAACTTATTTGGTTCAGATTATGTCAAGCGTGTGTGGCGGCAACCAGGTGAGGAGTACAAAGACAAGTGTTTCCTGCCTACAGTCAACCATGGTGGTGGGAGTGTCATGGTCTGGGGCTACATAAGTGCTGCCAGTACTGGGGAGCTACAGTTTCTTGAGGGAACCATGAATGCCAGCATGTACTGTGATATACTGAAGCAGAGAATGATCCCCACCCTTTGGAGACTGAACCGTGGGGCAGTATTCCAACATAATAACGACCCCAAATGCCTCCAAGACGACCACTGTCTTGCTAAAGAAGCTGAGGGTAAAGGTGATGAACTTAGGGTAAAGGTGATGGGTTTAGTTCTTCAGACCTAAATCGTATTGAGTATCTGTGGGGCATCCTCAAACGGAAGGTGGAGGAGCGCAAGGTGTCTAATATCCACCATGTCCATGATGTTGTCATGGAGGAGTGGAAGAGGACTCCAGTGGCAACCTGTGAGGCTCTGGTGAACTTCATGCCCAAGAGGGTTAAGGTAGTGCCGGAAAATAATGGTGGCCACACAGAATATTGACACTTTGGGCCAAATTTGGACATTTTCACTTAGGGGTGTACTAACTTTTGTTGCCAGCGGTTTAGACATTAATGGCTGTGTGTTGTTATTTTGAGGGGACAGCAAATTTACACTGTCATACAAGCTGTACACTTACTACTTTACATTGTAGCAAAGTGTTACATGAAAAGATATAATAAAATATTTACAAAAATGTGAGGGCTGTACTCACTTTTGTGAGATACTGTAAAATACTGATGTGGAAAAAACAAAACAAAAACCTTAGTTACAATATGCCTTATTAATCATTTACCACTTCCCAAGATGGATGAGAAGGGAAGAGGATAAAAAGGGCCCAGAATGGAAAAGGCAAACCAGACTTTATATTCAGGCCTAAAGATGAGGATATTACTCTAAAAAAATCCAAACCAGATAACAAAACCACCTACAATAATATAGATGGACAAAAAGGAGATCAATAGCCAAAATGACAAACCAAAATAGAAACACTGCTGGTTAGAAACAAAAAAGTAATTGCACTTACCCCACAGTCTGCATACAACAATGTGTCCACCAGTATCTAATATTCAAATGAGAAACCATGCTGCTATATATATATATATATATATATATGTATATATATATATATATATATATATATATATATATATATATATATCAGACCCTGGTGCCAAACAATCATGACCTCATCATCCCATGCCCCTTTGCTGCCACCCCGATTGCACTGATGGATCACAATAACACACACAAATGGATGTATCTTGCAGCTCTGGTGGGATTCGTAAAGGCTTGAAGGATAAGGATTTTTT